>JAJPUD010008312.1:7587-91841 GCA_023553655.1 Myrmecobius fasciatus
ATATATATATATATATATATATATATATATATAGTGAGGGCAAGAGAGAATTTCCAATCCTGGACAGAATAATAATCTTGACCTCCATATTCATTCCTAATCACACACCCATCCCTGATCATATTCTTGCTATTTATGCATCAACCCTAATCACTCCCCCCACATCTCAGACTGAACCATGCCTTATGCCGCTGACCACACCATCAATGTTTTCACAATCAATAACAGTCCTCACCTTGAAGCCCTAACCAAACTCTACAATTTGACTGGGTTCAAACCCAAATCTCAACCTAATAAAATATTTGGCTGCTGTTTAGAGAAGATCTCAAGTAAGTATGGTAGCAAAGAGGAAGAGAATGAATAAAAAGGAGAAGGAAGGAAAAGGGATTGATCATTTATATAGCACCTCCATGAGGCAATTACATTACAAAATTATTTCATTTAGTCCTCACAACAGCCCCGAGGGGTAATACCATTAACATCTCCATTTACATTTGAAGAAACTGGGGCAAACAGAAATGAAGTGACTTGCCAAAGTCACACAATGAGTAAGTCATTAAGCTAGATTTGTATTCAATTCTTTCTTACTCCAGCCTCATGCTTTATCCATGGCATTACCTGGCCACCTCTAGAAGCTCCCTCTGGAAGGAGAGGAAAGGAAGAGAAAGATGAAAACAGAGGCTGGAAAGAAACAGGGTAGGGTATTCTGAAGAAAATTAGAATTGCTCAGTGCCAAAGAGTGAAATGAAAATCTTCATGGGCTGTTTCCTATCACACATCTTTGTTGATGTCTTTTCATGCCTTATAAAATGGACAATGAAATTTATTAGGAATGTGAAGTCCTACACTTAGTTTTAAAATACCACCTGGGTGATGCCTAGATTGATTTTTTTTAATGTAAAAGACATCTAGTGCTCCAAATTTAATATGAGCCCAAATGAGTAGATTGGTAGCCAAAAAAAAACAAAAAACAAAAAACAAAAAAACCCTAGAAGTGGCTAGGTAGTGCAGTGGATAGAGTACTAGTCCTGGAGTCAGAAAGACAGGAGTATAAATCTGACTTTAGAGACTTACTCACTGTGTGAACATGGGCAAATCACTTAATTTCTTTTTGCCTCAATTTCCAGATAAGAGAGACAATAATTCCAATAAATTCATGTTTTTAAAAATAGTTATTGAAGAGATATTAAAAGTTTTATTAAAAAGATACTGGAGAGTAGTTAAATAAATTGTAGCATACAATTGTAATAAAATATGACCATACTGATGGTCATATTTTATGATGAATACAGAGAAGTATAGAAAGAGTTACATGAACTGATGCAAAGTAAAATCAGGAAAACTAAAAAAAAATAGTATACATAGTAACTACAATAACGTAAAAGGAAAGAGCAACTTCCATAAAACCACCAAAAATGCATGTTGTGAAATTACCAAGAATAAACATGACCCCAAAGAAGTGCCATCAGAAAACACTTCCCCAAATTCTTTGAAGAGGCGTGAGGCTTTTGAGTGTACAATATAACATACATTTTCAGAAGTTGTTTTTTCTATGAAGTTATCTTTTTTTCTATTTTTTGTTTATTTCTATTTCCATTTTATGATTGTGATTATTATTTTGCTATAAAGAAACATTCTCAGAGAGGGAGATGATTGATTCGGGGGAAATTTGGGTGACCTAAAAACAAAATATTTATTTTTATAAAACCTTTTATTTTCAAAACACATGCATAGTCTTCAACATTCACTCCAGCAAAACTTTGTTCCAAATTTTTCCCCCTCCTTTCCCCTCACCTTCTCCCCTAGATGGCAAGCAATCCAAGGTGTGTTAAATATGTGCAATTCTTCTATACATATTTCCACAATTATCATGCAACACACACAAAATCAGATCAAAAGGGGAAAAAACGAAAAAGAAAACAAAATGCAAGCAAACAACACCAAAAAAGTAAAAATACTATTTTGTGATCCACATTCAGTCCCCACAGTCCTCTCTCTGGGTGCAAATGACTCTCCCCATCACAAAACCAATAGAACTGGCCTGAATTACCTCTCTAAAAAATAAAATATATTAACAAAAGTTATTTTTAATAAGTTTTATTGATTCCTTTTTCTTTACACTGTCCTAAAATATAAAACCTTTTCAGAACTCTCCTGCTCCTATTGCAAGAATCTTTCATTGTAACAAAAAAGTCTAAGTAAAACAAAACCAACTCATAAAACTGACTGTCTAATAATGTATCCATTTTAAATATCTAGTCTACTACCTCTATAAAGAGAGGATGAAAGCATCTTTTACCATCCTGTGTTCAAGATGGGTCATTGTTATCAATCTAAATCCTATTGTCTTCCATTGTTATTTTCCTTCACATTACTATGGTTATTGTATCTATAGTGTCTTGGTTTTCTGCTCACTTTATTTTTTTTTATTGAGTTCATTAAATCTTCTTAAATTTCCCCCAAAGCACAAATGAGATAAACTATGTAAATATGCTTTGTAAACCTTGAAGTGCTATATAAATATTAGTTATTGTTATTGTTACTCTTTACTGGTTAAACATCTGAAGCATTATATACATCATTGAAATCACCATTTTAAGTGAAATTAATAACCTACAAGAGGGAGATTAAAATGAATAGGGAACTTGAAAGAATATTGAAAGAGGATTGGCTGAAGGAACTGGGGATCTTTAGCCTGTAAAGACTTAGTAGGATCATAATGGCTGTCTTCAAACACTTAAAGTGTTGTATTATGAAAGTGGAAGTACACTTCATCTGTGACTATAGAGAGAAGAATTAGGACTAATAGGTAGAAATTACATGACAGTTGATTTTGACTCAGTGGGAGAAAGAACTTTCTAATAATTAGATAGATCCATATGAAAATGGAAGGAGCATTCTCATAGTGCCCTGTCACTCCAAGTATTCAGGGAAACCCTACATCATCATTTGCCAAAGATGCTGCAGAGGATATTTCAGCATGGAAAAGAGAGGGTAAAGTAACCCCTAAAATACTTTCCAAATACTCTACTAGCTCTAAAATCACCAGTGACAAGTTAGATTTTCTTTTTACCTGCCAATGGTCTGGCAGACAGTGAGGATGCCTGTACAACAAATCTCTTGGAAGGTGCTGTGAGTTTCTGAGACAGTGGGGTTTCTGAAACTTTCATTGATAAATGCTTACTGATACACTTAAGTGTAATGAAATCTGAATACATCATAAAAGTACATGGAATCTAAGATCCAGAGAGTCAGAACTAGAGCAGACTCTCCAGAACATCCTTGGCAAATGACAACTCTGTCTTGACTACAACTCCAGTGGTGAGGAATTCATTATTATCAGAGGCAGCTCATTCCATTCATGGATAACTTTGTTAGGAAAGTTTTCCTTTCACAAAATATCAATTTCTCTGCAACTTTCACTCCTTGCTCCTAATTCTGAATTCTAGTCAAGTCAACAAGCATTTGCTAAGTACTTATCAGGTGCTAGGTATGGTGCTAAATGGTGAGAAAAGAGTTCAGGCAAAAGTGATTCTGTCAAAGAGTTTTATTCTACTCTGCATTCCACATAATTGTTCTTATTTTAAGTATTTTACTTGGAGTCTGCTATTATGCTCCCCCTCCAGGTTTCCTGTTTTCTGAACTATTCTAGTTCTTTCAAGCAATCCACATATGGCCTTGAATCTCCTGACCATCCTGATCACTTTCCATTGTACACCCTCCAGTTCTTTCTAAAATATACTGTCCAGAAGTGAGTAGAATACCTCAGATGACAGAAGAAGAACCAGGGAGACAATATATAAAACAACTACAAAAATATAGCAATGAAATAATGAAAACTGAATATTCCAAAATTGTAATGACCAAACGTGTCCCCAAAGAAGAATTATGAAAAGGAATCTCATTTCTTTTCTTTGCAGAGATGGGAGTTTATGGGTATGGAACATTATACTATAAAAATTTATTTTTAGTGTATTGGTTCCTTTTGTTGAGCTGTTTTTCCTTCATTTTATTCTTTGTTATAAAAGTTGGTTTTCTGGGAGGGGAAAAGGAGAAATATATTGGAAAACATAGATTTTAATTAAAATGTATTTAAAAATCAATAAAAATGTATTTTTAAAAAATCAATATCCTGGATGTGATCTGACCAGGATAGGGTGCAAGAGGTCAATGACCTCCCTTTTTCTGGACACTATGCTTCTATCAATGTCACCCAAGAACACATTAGTTTTTCAGACTGCCATGCCACAATTTTGACTCATGAACTTGTGGTTTTGACTCATGGAGCTTGTGGTTCATTAAGTTAGCAAAGTCTTTACAAATTTTTATCTAGCTGTATCTTCTTCATCTTTTACTTACACAACTCATGACCATTAAATTTTATCTTTGTTTTCAATTTGGTTATTTTTCCTAGCTTTTTACCATATTTTCAGATTTTAATTCTGCCATCCAACATGATAGCTAAACTTTTCAGCTTTGTGTCATCTATATATATAGATAAATATAGCATCTGTGCTTTCATCTAAGTAACTGATAAAATTGTTGATAAGGATAGATCCCTGTCATACTGCAATGGAGAACTCTTTCCAGCTTGACCTTTGTCCATTAATTATCTCCCTTTGGGTCCAGTCATTAAACCATTTGTGAATCAATAAAACATTATCATCCTCTAGCCTACATCTCTCCATTTTGTTCAAAAGGACAACATGAGAAACTTTTATTAAAGTCTTACTAAAATACTATATGTATGACTCTCTGATATATATGAATTAGGTAAATATGTCTGAAAAAGGAAGTGAAGATAGCTGGTCATGACTTGTTCTTGATGAACCTACTAGGAATCACTGCTTCATCTTCTAAGTATCCCTGAATCATCACTTTGATAATGCATTCTAAAAGTTTTCTAGGAATAGAAATCAAGTCCACCAATCTATAGCTGGAAAGATAAACATACTTCACTCACTGAAAAATAAGGAAATATTTACCAGTTTCCAGAACTATGGAAGCTCTCCTACTATCCATGATTTTTCAAAGATCAAAAACATCCACTCCATGATTATAACATGGTTATATATATACATAAATTCACTGGGATATAGTTTGTTTGGTTTTGCTTCATTAATCTCATTGTTTAGATAATAACTGAATATTTCTCCTGATAACTTTGATTTCTATTTCCTTTGTATTAATTTCATTAATGTAGTAATTAATTCATGAAATGTATTAATTTCATTACATAATTCCTAGATTGAAGATTTTTGCTCTTCGTAAAGAAAACAGCTATGAGGAAAAAGACAGATGAACATTTGTTCCTTTTGCCCCCAACATAGTTACAAAGTTTTGTTGTTCAAATAACAGACACAATCAATAATTTCATCCAAGAGAATGACAACAATGAGACAACATATTAAAATTTGTGGGATACAGCCAAAGCTGTTATTAGGGGAAATTTTATATCTCTAGATGCTTACTTGCATAAAATAGAGAAAGAGAAGATAAATGAATTGGCTTGCACCTAAAAAAGCTAGAGAAAGAACAAATTAAAAACCACCAATTAAATACCAAATTTGAAATTCTGAAAGTAAAAGGGGAGATTAATAAAATTGAAATTAAGAAAACATTGAATTAATAAATAAAACTAAGAGTTGATTTTATGAAAAAACCCAACAAAATAAACTTTTAGTTAATTTGATTAGAAAAAGAACAAAAGGGGGCAGCTAGGTGGGGCAGCTAGGTGGCGCAGTGGATAGAGCACCAGCCCTGAAGTCAGGAAGACCTGAGTTCAAATTTGATCTCAGACACTTAACATTTCTTAACTGTGTGACCTTGGGCAAGTCACTTAACCCCAACTGCCTCAGGGGAAGAAAAAAATAAAGGAAAAAAAGAAAATCAAATTGTTAGTCTCAAAGATGAAAAGGGAGAACTTTCCACTAATGAAGAGAAAATCAGAGCAATAAGTAGGAGTTATTTTGTCCAACTACGTAATAATAAATTTGATAATCTAAGTGAAATAGAGAAATGCCTAAAAATATAGATTGCTCAGATTAACAGAAGAGGAATTAAATTACTTAAATAGTCCCATTTTAGAAAAAGAAATAGAACAAACTATTAATAAACTCCCTAAGTAAAAATCTCCAGGGCCAGATGAATTTACATGTGAATTCTACCAAACGTTTAAAGAACAATTAACTTCAATACTATGCAAACTATTTGAAAAATTAGGGAAAGAAACACTCCTTGCAAATTCCTTTTATGACACAGATATGGTGCTGATACCTAAACTAGGTAGGGTGAAAACAGAGAAAGAAAATTATAGATCAATTTCCCTAATGAATATTGATGCAAAAATCATAAATAACATAGTAGCAAAGAGATTATAGAAAGTCATCTCCAGGATAATACATCACGACCAAGTAGGATTTATACCAGGAATGTAGGAATATTAGGAAAACTATTAGTATAATTGCCTATATCAGTAACTAAACTAATAAAAATCATGTGATTATCTCAATAGATGTAGAAAAAGCATTTGATAAAATCCAACACCCATGCCTATTTAAAAAAAAAAACACACTAGGGAGTATAGGAATAAATGGAGTTTTCCTTAAAATAATTAGTAGTATCTATTTAAAACCATCAGTAAGTATCATATATAATAGTAACAAACTAGAACCATTCCCAGTGAGATCAGGAGTAAAACAAGCTTGCCCATTATCACCATTACTATTCAATATGGTATTAGAAATGTTAACTTTGACAATAACAGAGGAAAAGAGATTAAAGGAATTAGAGTAGGCAATGAGGAAATCAAATTATCACTCTTTGAAGAAGATGTGATGGTATACTTAGAGAATCCTAGAGAATATACTAAAAAACTACTAGAAACAATTCACAACTTTTGCAAAGTTGCAGGATACAAAATAAATCCACCTACTTCATCAGCATTTTTATATATTACCAAAGTCCAATAGCAAGAGATACAAAGAGAAATTCCATTTAAAATAACCATAGATAATATAAAATATTTGGTAGTCTACCTGCCAAAGCAAAGTCAGGAACTATATAAACACAATTACAAAATACTTTCCACACAAATAGTCAGATCTAATCAATTGGAAAAATACCAAGTGCTTATGGGTAGGCAGAACTCATATAATAAAAATGACAATATTACCTAAATTTATTCAGTGCCATACCAATCAAACTCCCATGAAATTATTTTATAGATCTAGAAAAAAATAATAACAAAGTTCATCTGGAAGAACAAAAGGTCAAGAATTTCAAGGGAATTAATGAAAAAAAATGCAATGAAGGTGAGCTAGCTGTGCCAGACCTAAAACTATATTACAAAGCAGCAGTCATCAAAACCATTTGGTACTGGCTAAGAAAGAGTAGTCGATCAGTGGAATAGGTTAGGTTCATAAGACAAAATAGTCAATGACTATAGTAATCTACTATTTGGCAAACCCAAATACCCCAGCTTTTGGGATAAAAACTCACTATTTGACAAAAACTGCTGGGAAAATTGGAAACTGGTATGGCAGAAACTAGGCATTGACCCACATCTAACACCATATACCAAGATAAGGTCGAAATGGCTTCATGATTTAGAAATAAAGAGTGATATTATAAACAAATTAGGAGAACAAAGGATAGTTTACCTTAGATCTGTGAAGAAAAAAGGAATTTGTGGTCAAAATAAAGAACTAGAGTTCATTATTGATCACAAAAGAGATAATTTTGATTATATTAAGTTAAAAAGTTTTTGTACCTTACAAAACTAATGCAGACAAGATTAGAAGGCAAGCAATAAACTGGGAAAACATTTTTATATTCAAAGATTCTGACAAAGGCCTCATTTCTAAAATCTATAGAGAATTGAGTCAAATTTGTAAGAATTCAAGCCATTCTCCAATTGATAAATGGTCAAAGAATATGAACAGACAATTTTCTTTTTTTAATTAAAGCTTTTTATTTGCAAAACATATGCATGGGTAATTTTTTAACATTTACCTTTGCAAAGACTCTGAACAGACAATTTTCAGATGGAGAAATTAAAGCCATTTCTAGTCATATGAAAAAATGCTCCAAATCACTATCAATCAGAGAAATGCAAATTAAGATAACTCTGAAGTACCATTACATACCTCTCAGATGGGCTAAGATGACAGGAAAAGATAGTGACGAATGTTGGAGGGGATGTGGGAAAACTTGGACAGTTAATACATTGTTGGTGGAGTTGTAAAATTATTCAACCATTCTGGAGAACAATTTGGGACTAGCCCAAAGGGCTATCAACATGTGTATACCCTTTGATCCAGCAGTGTTTCTACTGGCTTATCTCCCAAAGAGATTTTAAAGGAGGAAAAGGGACCCACATGTGCAAAAATATTTGTGGCAGCCCTTTTTGTAGTGTCAAGAAACTGAAAACTGTAAGGATGCCCATAAATTGGAGAATGGCTGAATAAACCATGGTATATGAATATTATGGAATATTATTGTTTTATAAGAAGCCATCAGCAGGATGATTTCAGAGAGGGCTGGAGAGACTTACATGAACTGATGCTAAGTGCAATGAGCAGAACCAGGAAGTCATTATACATGGCAACAACAAGATTATATAATGATCAATTCTGATGAACTTGACTCTTTCCAGCAATGAGATGCTTCAGGTTAGTTCCAATGTTCTTGTGATGAAGAGAGCCATCTACACTTAGAGAGAGGACTGTGGGAACTAAGTGTGGATCACAACATAGCATTTTTACTCTTTTTGTTGTTGTTTGCTTTATTTTCTTTCTCATTTTTCCCCTTTTTGATTTAATTTTTCTCAAACAGCAAGATAACTATAAATATACATGCATATGTTGGATTTAACATATATTTTTATCATGTTTAACATATATTGCATTTCTTGCCATCAAGGGGATGGGGTGAAGGGAAGAGGGGAAAGCTGGAACACAAGAGCTTGCAAGGATTAATGTTGAAAAATTATCTATGCATATGTTTTAACAATAAAAAGCTTTAATAAAACAAACAAAAACAAGTTTTGTTGTTGTATTGTTCTTGTGCTTGATATTCAATGAAACTATTTGAACTCATTCCAAATTGTTTAAAGAATAGTTAAGGGGCAGCTAGTAAATAGAGCACCAGCCCTGAAGTCAGGAGGACCTGAGTTCAAATCTGGCCTCAGACACTTAACACTGTCTAGGTGTGTGACCCTGAGCAAATCACTTAACCTTAATTGCCTCAGGGGAAAAAAAGAATAGTTGGGAAATTAATTTGAAAGGACAAGAAAATTTGTCAAGGAAAGGAATGGAAAATACATTATGGCTGAAATGATAGTTTGAAACCAAAATGAGAGGAACTTGAAATTTGCATTAATTAATATTAAACTTATTTAATAGGAAATAGGTAGTCACAGAGTTTTGGAGCAGAGAAGCAATGGTTTGTTTAGAATGATAATTCAGATTAATATAATGCTGTGTTGTTTACAAAACAATTTCCTCTGATGGGGTGGTTGGACAAATTTGAGAGTGAGAAACCTGATATAGAGAGAGCAGTTGCAAAGCAAGTAAAAATACTCCAAAAATTAGCAAAAAAACCCAAAACAAAACAAGCAAACAACAACAACAAAAACAAACCAGGGTCCTGGAGGCATGGAATGCAAAACACACAGGGAAGGGGAATATCATTACTTTGTAAGGCAAGTTTTTGTGGGTTTCACTCCAATAAGCCCAGGGTCACTAGAGCAGCATGGCTCCCTTCTATAGAGACTCTTAGAATAGAAGTCAGGAGACACTCTACAAACACAGACATTTCATGCTTGAGCTCAGTTCTCTTCTAGTGTAAGTTTAAGCTCAGAACTTGGAGAAGTAACACTGAATGCTGCTTGCTCCAAGAAATGTGAAATAAAGGAGACCTGATAAGATTCCCTGCTGCCTATAGCCCCAAGGAGGGGACTAACTTCTTGCTTCTCTACTAGCTTTCTATAGACAGTCTATAAACACAGAGCTAACCCAAGCTGCTGGGCCAGTTTTTAAGTTGGCGCTCATACTTCAGAATTGAATCTGTTGTTTGAAGAGAATTTTGGCTTTCTTCATGTCTCAGCTAAAGTCCAACCTTCTGTTAAGAAGCTTTTCCCAGTCCTCCTTCATCTTAGTGCTTTTCCTCTGAGACAGTCTCCAAGTTACCCTGCGTATATCTTGTTTGTACATGGCTGTCTGCATATTGTCTATCTCATTAGACTGTGAGCTCCCTGAGAGAAGAGATTGACTTTTTTGTCCTTTTGATATCTAGGCACAAGTCCTGGGAAATATAGGTAGCATTTAATAAATATTAATTGACCGACTAGATGAAATCACTATATGGCAGAGCCATTATCCTGGGGAAGCTAGTCATCTGAGTGACTTGCTCTTGATGCCCATGTTTGTGTTATCATTTGTTATCTGTGTTCCTGAACAAAAGCTTTTGTAGCCTCCAATGCAATAAACTCGTGCAAGGATATATTAAAGCATAATATACAGCAAAGGTTTAAGCAGCACTGACCTTGTTTCATATGGTCCATGACAATTGCAATATTGACAATAATTTGAATATCTTTCTGTATTCCCTGAGGCATACTTGTATAGATAAGTACAGAGCCCTGGAATTGAGAGGTTTCCATCTCTGGAGTAGTGGATACTATTACTCTCACACCACTATCACCATGATTGCTGTCAGCACCAGCACCCTTCCCACTACTACTACAACAATTACTACTACTTTTATATGAGTGCTACTGTTGAGTTATTGCTACTGCTTTTTAGAGCTGCTCATCCACCTTTGGTTGGTGTCCAACTCCCACCTGTGACTTCAAGAAACTGTAGCCACCCCGATAAACCATCTTAGCAGATGTACTAAATCAGGTTGAAAATAACCAGTGGCCACAAACCTGTCAGTGACATGTTGGGTGTCTACCCCAAGCATATGACAACTTCCCTCAGTGGGATAAGCAGATGAGAGCAATTATTCCAACAGTCATGAAGGCAGCTTCTTATGCTTAGAACTTGTTCAGATATTGAAGATCCTAAGGTCATCTGCTGCATCCCAGGCCATTGCCCATTGTCTTGATTTTTATCTTTTCATTAGAATTCAATGATTTTGGAAGAGAGAGAGACTGACAATTTTATGCAACTCTGCTTCACTTAAATCCAATCATCAACGAGTAAAGACATTCTATGATGTCATAGGTTTTCTTAAAAAATGAAGGACAAACAAAAACAAATACTACTGCTATTACCAATTATTCTCCTCCTTTTTCCTTCTCCTCCTCCTCCTTCTTCTACCACCCCTACTACTACTATTCCTACTCCTTTTCCTCCTTCTCCTCCTATGACTATTTCTATGACTGTGACTACTAGTAGTAATATTATTTTACTACTACTACTACTACTACTACTACTACTACTACTACTACTACTACTAACATTATATTATTACTACTACTATTATTATTGCTACTACTAATTTGAGACATGCAAAGCAGAGTGGTCTAGTGGAAAGATCATTGAATTCATAAGGAGAGAGCTGGGTTTCAATTTTGACTGAAAATTACTTGCATTGTGATTTGGAGTAATTTAAGCTCTGTGAATTTCAGATTTTTCTGTGAATCCTTTGTAAAATGGTTATAATAACATTTGCATAATCCAATGCACAGGTTTATCATAAGGAAAGTGCTCTGTGTACCTTAAAGATCTGTATAAATAGGAATTATTTATTTTCATTATTATTATTATTTGCATAGTTAAATTCCTCTATCACAACTCACCGTAACAATCTCTACCCCCACAAATACACACTTTAGTAGAGGATTGTGGCCCCCTCCACCTAAAAGTCATTGTTTTAGGACTAACTCTCTGGTGATAATTTCTGCCTGCAATGAGCTAGGCTGGTCCTTGGCAATAGATACTGTGGTAGTATAGATAAATTGATAGATATAGAAATAGAGATACAGATAGATAACTACACACACTCCATATATATGCATATACATATCCATGTATATGTGTATGCATGTTATTGTTGAAGTGCTCATTTAAGCCTTTTCAGCTTGACAGAGCCTGGAAGAACTTTGAAAAGCTAGAATTGTCTCCAAGTCATAGTGGCACATCTGTACATCCCTGTAATCACAGAGACCCTGCATAGTACACAAGGCAAGAATTAACATGAGTGTCTTTCTTACTTCTCCCATGAGTTCACATATTCACACACACACACACACACACACACACACACACACACACACACTTTGCAAAGGCAAAACCTGAAGCTCTGGAGATGAGTTAATTTGCCTTTGCTGAAGGTCTTGCAGTCAAGGGGCAGAGCAAGGTTATGAATTCAGGTCTTCTTCCTGTAATCTTCCTGTTAGAAGAGCATTGTAATCCAGTGCTCTTATGCTGGATCAGGTTATTGTTCAGGGAGTCTCCATAGGCTAGATCTTTGCCCTGTGGAAATGGAGTTGAGCAGACAAGGTTGTTTCCAGATGATTGCCATCTGGGTTCAAAAATGTGTAACTTTTTGGCTGGGCTTCTTGCCAATTCCCCTTGCCATCATATCTGCAGCCCCATTAGTGGATGTGAGGGCTTGGGGGTGAAAAGGGGCCACCCTTTTCACCTGGATGCAAACTTTTTGGTGCACCGCTTTGGTTGGCTCATGACTTGAACAGTTTGGCCAAAGGCTTGAAGAGTGTAGATAGTGGTAGTCAAATGGATTTGGATCCTTCCTGCATGATGAAGTCCACTGAGAGCAGACTCTAGGAAGGTTAGAGTGAGTGTTTAAGGGGTGGTGGAAGACAGGGGCATGAGATACGGGCAAAGGATACAGCAATCTGCCCAGGCCATGTGGCTGACAATCCATCTGACAGTTGTTTTGACTCTTCTTTAACTGCACAACCGGCGCATGCAGATGACTTTACATTTGATAGCAAAATGTGCGACAGCAACGTGCTAAGCAAATGCAAACAAAAATATGCTTGCCCCATGCTAAACAAATCCCTCCCACGTTGTGCATGTGATGGGAGGGAGGACTTGCAAGCAGAAAAGTCGTCCTAAACATCCCAAGCTCTTGGTTCGTCATGATCTAGACTTTCTTAGGGTACAAACTACCCACAGAGAGCAAGTCAAGTCCTTCTGGAAACTACATCGATACCATGAGGACTTTTCACAATGGAAGGTCTTCAGGAGATGCTCAATGCTTCTTTCCCTATCATGATCAATGATCATGGATCATGATTCAGCAAGGTATATAGCACAGGGCAGCTTGTTTGATGGTTTTCTTTCTAATAGATATTTTCTGATGGCCCAGAACTTTTGAGGGACTAGAGTAAGGAAAATATTTGAGCAAAAAGGGGCAGAAAAGTCAAGGGCTTTCAATGACTTTGGAAGACCCAAAGTAAAGCAGAGAGAACAGCTGTCTTGTTTTCTTTTTAATTAGTTATTAGTTACAAAAACAGTTATCATTGGGAGGTTTTCTGCATGGTCTAAGAAGGTAATAGATAGACAACCAGCCAAAATTACTGGGAGATGAATAGTGACAAGCCATGCTCATTCCTCACCTCCTAGCCAAACTGTCCTTTGCCAAAAGCTTCAACTCTTGACCTATACTGACCCTGCCATGAGGTCAGAGGAGAGGTCAGTCCTTCTGGCCCATTCACTCCATGGTCTCTGGCCTGACAAAGGAATGCCAATTAGTGGCAATTGTGATAGGGGTTGGAGGGCAGCCCACTCCTGCTCCCTACCCATTAGAGTGACGCCATCCATCTTAGAAACCAGGCCATGAAAACCAGCTGTGGCCATTCCCTACCCTGTTGGGTCTTTTAGAGATGAAAATGTCCATCATCTGTTCCAAGGTCTCGGGGTTCTCCAGACCACTCCCATGGCAAATATGAAAATCTCTTGTTAATGACTATCATTGGTCCAAGATCCGCTTCATTTTAGAAGCAATATAAATGCACATAAATGTTTACATATAAACATTTATAGGTAAATATTACTTAGATATTTATAAAAATATATTGCCCATTTGAGGGGGAGGTAGATGAATGGAAAATGACAACTTCATTTCACTCCTCACTGAAGTATATAATGCACTGAATTCCATTGGGAATTCAGTTATCTCTTGAAATCCAGCTTGATCAAGGTCTGATACAGGACTTCTGGTTAACCTGAACTCCTAGGAAGTCATTACAATGGCGAAACCAACATGGACTGGAATCTCCAACCTGCCCTCTTACTAAATGTGATCTTGAGCAAGTCACTTCTTCAGCGTCCTCTCCTGTGAAATGATGGGGATGGACTAGAAGCTCTTTGGGATCCCTTCCAGGTCCACATTATAGATGTTTGCCAAATATTAATAGCCATTGTTTCCACAAAGACATGCTGGTTGTGAGTCATTAAAATCAGTGTGTGTGTGTGTGTGTGTGTGTGTGTGTGTGTGTGTGTGTGTGGTGGGAGAGAGAGAGAGAGATGGAGACAGAGAGACAGAATAAGAGAGAGACAGAGATGTCTCAGGGAAAAAAGGGAGCACTGGGAAACGAATATAATTGCATACTTTGCCTCAGCTGCTGGGCACTTTGACTGCTACTGTGCTACATCAGGTATGTAATGAAAGACAAATGACAAGGAATCTTAATAGAAGTGGGAAGCTTGGGTAACTGTAGTTTTATGTTCAGGAGAGCCTGAGAGAGAAAAGCAGCATTGTATCTAGGATTAACAGAACTGCAGGATTTCATTAACGAAGGCTGGGCTTTTTAGCGAAATGAAGATAGTTAGGGCAGTAAAAGAGAACATGACTAGAATGTGGGCTGCTAATTGGAAATGTATATTATCTTCAGGCACAGTGTAGGGGGTGGAGGGTGGGACTAGAAATGGGACTGAGGCAGGGGCACACATTGTCAGGCTGAATGGGGGAGAAAGGGCCCGCCATTGCCCCAGGTTGAGCTCTACTTGACCATGCAGTTAAAAGGGGCCTTCTTGCTAAGCATGATGATATGAACAAGGAGGAGCCACCCAAAGCCCTCATCTCCCCCACTCCTCTCACTCAATGGGCTTCTGTAGAGGCTTCTTTAAGCAAGGCTTTGAAGTTGCTGGCTTTGAGATTACTTTTCCTATGTGACCTTGACCACCAGCCATGAGGTGGGGGTGGGGAGGAGAAGGGGTGAAATAGGGAGGAAGGGGAGGAGAAATGAGAGTCGAGAGAAGGAAAGGAAGGAGGAGGAGATAAGAGAGGAAGAAAAAGGAGGGTAGAGGAGAGAGGGAAAGGGTAGAGAGGGGAGGGGAGGAGAAGGAAAGAGAAGGGAGGAGAGGGAAAGGGAAGGCCACCCTAAGACATTTCAGCAGCATTCCACGACTTTTCTGATCACTCTGCAAAGTTGAAATATGATTGCAGCCTCTGCGTCGAGGAGGAAAGAAACCATTTAAATGAAAAATTAGCTGCCTTAGCAGGTCAAGCACACAGTTACATTAATGTCGTGTAGAACAATAAATCAACTTCGATCTCCAATTGAAAAAATGCTAATTTAGCTCAGCGATTCACTGATTGTACTTTCCTCTGATAGAAATCTTTTCTTTTATTTAATGCAGGAGCCGTGATTTGACAGCCTCTTCTAATGGTGCTTGCAGACTCTCAGCATTTCAGTGGAATTCTGATCATGGTTTTAATATTCCATGCAGCTCTGCCCCCTCTGATTTCACGCTCACACATTAACAAGAGCTGACACTGGAGATTAGACGCAGACAGCTGGAATGCCAGGTCTTTGTTGCAGTATGGACATGAGCCAACGTCGTTCAACCACAGCCAAGAGGGACCTGGGAAAGTCTTCTTAAGGAGGAGGGGAAGGCGGGGTAGAGATTGGGGAAAGGAGGTAGAAAGGGGGGGGAAGACAAGGTAGTTACTAAAGGGCGTAGGAAAGTAGATAATTGCAGAAAGCTCTTTCATCTCAGAAATCCAAATTGGAATCAATCCGGATTTATTAAGGGGGAGTACATAGTTATGGGGAAATCCCCAACTGGTTGCCATATTTTCCTGTAAATTCGACAAGCCTAAGTTGGATGAAACAAAACAGCTCCCATGCCGGCCAGTCATTTGTCCAAGGAACAATGGTGATCATGGGCTTGAGGAAGATGTCTTACACTGGGAAACACATTCCCCTTTAGCAATAATAATAATAATAATAACAAAAATAATGATTATAATAAATTCCACTTAGTTCCCAGTGAATTCATGAAGAAATAAAACTAAATTTATGAGTTGATGGTGCTAGACTGACCTGTAAATAGCATAGCTCCAAAGGAAGTTGCCTAACCGAACATCCTTGAGCCTAATAAATTATTTCCTGATACCAGAGTCAAAGAAAGATCAATTGTTTCATCCAAAAGCAAGAAGCATGTTTGGTTCTGCTAATGTCCAAACCAGAAAGGAAAAAGTGAGGGTGCTGTATCCCAGAGAGGCATAGGAACAACTTTCTCACAAGGGAAATGATAGACAATCAAAGTTACAAAGATGGCATATTAATACTATGTCAGAAAAAAAAAATGTTTCTCTTCCCGGGGAGAAACCAATAGAGTAGAAATAACAAACGTCTTTCTTGCTAACTGTATCATTAATAATAATTGTACTTTGCATTTTTATAGGATCCCAGGATTCCAGAGTCCCCCATAAATATTCATGAAGCAAAGCTCAAGAAGGGAGTAAATGCTTTTTGTTCCCATTGTCTAGATGGGGAGATTGAGGCCTATGGTTGTGTTTTGGGTTCCTGAGTCTACAAAGAGAGAGAGAATCCCAGAGTTAGATTCCAAAGCAGGAGTCTGGATATTCAATTATTTTCTCTGACTTCTAAATGGCGTTCCTTCAAAAAAAAATCCATATTAAAAAAAATTGGAGAAGGTAAGTCTCAGAAATGTTTTTGATCCAATGACTTGTCTTGATGTTTTCAATGGGGCTACTTCTGCAGGAACTCATTCATTAAACAACTATTTATTAAAACCTTATGTAAAAAATGCTGAGTTAATTTTTGAATCATAGAATCATAGAAGATCAGAGCTAAAAGGGACTTTAGGGTTTACCTGGTCCAACACTTTCATTTTATAGAGAGGCCCAGAGGAGGAAGTGACTTGTGTGTCATCATAAAAATTGTGAGTAGTAATTGATAGAGATTTGAGGTATCTCTTCATACCTCTCAAACTGGCTAACATGACAGGAAAAAATAATGATAAATATTGGAGGGGATGTGGAAAAACTGGGACACTAATACATTGTTGGTGGAGTTGTGAACTGATCCAATACTCTGGAAAGCAATTTGGAATTATGTCCCAAAGGATATCAAATTGTGCATACCCTTTGATCCAACAGTGTCTCTACTGGATCTGTATCCCAAAGAAATCATAAAAAAGTGAAAATGACCCACATGTGCAAAAATGTTTGTGGCAACCCTTTTTGTGGTGGCAAGGAACTGGAAATTAAGTGGATGCCCATCAGTTGGGAAATAGCTGAATAAATTATGGTATATGGATGTTATGGATATTATTGTTCTATAAGAAATGATCAGCAGGATGATTTCAGAAAGGCCTAGAGAGATTTACATGAACTGACACTAAGTGAAGTGAGTAGAACCAAGAGAACATTGTACACAGCAACAAGATTGTGTGATGATCAACTGTGATACACTTGGCTATTTTCAACAATGAGGTGATCTAGGCCAATGGCAATAAACTTGTGATAGAGAGAGTCATCTGCATCCAGAGAGAGGACTATTAGGACTGAATGTGGATCACAACATAGTATTTTTGCTTATTGTTGTTTTTGTTTGCTTGCTTGTTTTTTTCTTTCTCATGTTTTCCGTCTTTTGTTCTGATTTTTCTCGTGCAGCATGAGAAATGTGGAGTTATGTTTAGAAGAATTGCACATGTTTAACTTGTATTGTATTACTTGCTGTCTAGGGAAGGGAGTGAGGGGGAGAAAAAATTGGAACACAACTATCTTTGCATGTGTTATTTTAAAATAAAAAAAAACTATTGGTATTTAAAAAAAAGATAATGTGGGTAATAGTAGAGTTAGTACTTGAGTCATTTGTGATGACTGATGAATAATAAGGAGGTATGCCATGGCACCATCAAACAATTTGTCATTTTTAATCAATTATATAATGTATCCTTTTACATTCAATTCAATAAACATTTACTGAGTACCTACTATGTGGCAGACACTGTGCTAAGCACTGGTGATACACAATTTGTTTAGTCTTTCAAAAATTCTGTGAGGTAGGTAGTGCACTTAGTATTATCCAGATTTTGCAGATGGGGAAATTGAAGCTTAAAAAGGTGAAGATACTTGTGAAGTGATACACACTTTATAAATGCCAGAAATTAGATTTGAACTCAGCTTTTCTTTATTTCATTCCAATACTCTAGTCTAGTCCAGTACTCTAGATGACAGTCACATTGCCTGTCATCTAAATGAGGAATGACCCTCAAAGTATTTACCTTGAGAGGATATTTACTTATTCCAATAGTGCTATCATTGTTCTAAACATTTTTGGAGCTCACTTTTCACAATAGTTATACCATAGTCTTTTGAATATTCTATCTCTGCCATTTGTCTTCCCTGTGGACTTAGTCAAATCACTTAATCTCTTATCCTCAGTTTCTTCATCTGTAAAATGAGACTGGTAGAGATGGCTTCTTGGATGAACTCATGTCTAGCTCCCCCACTTTCCAAACAATTACAAATAAATAAAAAGCTTCCTTCCCATAAATGTGACTATAAGCTTAGTCTGAAGAACATTTTGAAATAAAAGCTCAGAATTATTTCATAAAGTGGTAGAATTGTCAGAATAAGTACATGGTTTTCCAAAAGATAATATTCACATATAAAATATATCATGTTGCTCTGATATGTTTATACTATGGAAAAATCTTCTTGAAGTGACTTCATGTATTGCATTTCTTCTGCTGACACAGGTTATATTCCTCTTCATACTTTCCCATCCCACATGATTCTAGGTAATGTCTCTTTTCCAATTTCTTCACTTCCTGTACTGTACCCCTCTCTTAGAATCCTTTCAAAGCATTATAGGTCTACTTAATATTTTTTTTTGTTATTCAGGAAGGAAAATGTACAACTCAAGCTTTCCATCTATTACCTCTCATTTTCTTAGTCAAGCACTGACCCATCTCCTTTTTCTAGTCATTCTCATCCTTTATATCATTCATGTCATTTCTTTGCTGCAAAACCTCAGTAGCAACATGCTGTAGCATGCTTATACTTCTCATGTCTTTCTATGATCCTTTGCATTGAGATCACTGGATTTCATGACTCATAGCTAGAGAACATCATTGGGAGAATATTTCCATTGAAAAGCTGGATTTTTGAAAAGGCAAACTAAAAATAGCCATGGATATTGCAGTCAACAAAAGGCTTAAAAATTATCTATATTGAGGCAAGAAGATCAAAGGAAACTCAAGATGTTTAAATTGATAACAATTGACAAAGAGAAGGTAGAATGACTCAATTTTTATTTTGCTTCTGTTTTATCTACCTTCTCTGTATTAGGAAGGATAGGAAAATTATTAAGAGGGATTTATAGAGGAGGAGAAACAATGTCCAAAAAATGACTAACATATTTTTTAGCATAAGCATGGATGAAATTTTTATTTATTGCAGAGGGAATCAAAACTTAAAATAAGTAAGAAGATGATGAAAAAAACAAAGCACTTAGATATCTTCAAGTTCAGGTCATCATATTCAGAGTAGCTACATCTGAGGGTATCTGAAAGAACCTATGAATATGACTTCTGAGTTACTACCAGTGATCTTTGAAAATTACGAAGAACAACATCAGTACTACAGGACACAAATAGATGGAAGAGGCAAAACCTTGTTCCTTCACTTAACTAGTTCTATACCTTCCTCTTTGGGCTTCACTCCTGAATCTCTTGAACTTTCTCTATAAAGCTACAGAAATATCTTCATCCTAGAATCTCACTTCACCCTTGGACTGCATACATCATAATTACCTTCTGTTCCTGTTGCCTCTCCCCCAATTGGCTGGTTCCTCTCAAAATCTTCATATTTTAAGGAGAAAGAGGAGGAGGAGGAGTCTTCTTCAGAATGTAATCTTGACTGTCCCAGACTTTCTCTATAAAGTCCCGGTGACATCTCTTTTCATTATCCCACATTTATCAGCTTCCTTTTATGTGTTTTCCTCCCCCATTATGATGGAAGCTTCTTGTGGACAAGGATAGTATTTCTTTTTCTCTGTATTTGTATTCCCAGAATTAAGCAAGGTGCCTGGCATATAGTAAATAAGCATTTAGTAAATGCTTCTTGACTTAATTTGACTTTGTAATGTTAGGCAAAACACTTAACATCTCTGAGTCTGACATAAACATTTCTTAAGTGCCTACTAAGTGCCAGGCACTGTACTAAGTGCCGGGAATACAAATAAGAAAAAGAAAAATAGTTCCTACCTTCAAAGGACTTACAAACTAATGAGGGAAGACAATACATTAAAATAAAGTTTAAAAACAGGTATATGTAAGCAGAAAAAGCAGAGGGCATATGCTGCAGAGGGGTAAGGAAGATCATGATGGAATCAAAACTAGTAAAGTAGCTGGTGGCAAAGATAAAGATGGCTGGGTCTTTGAGCCTTCTTTATAAAAGGAGACTATCAGAGATTTTTGCCCCACCTTCAGTCCTCCAATCAGAGAAGCAAAAGCAATTGAAGGTATTGATGAGGTATGGATATGAAAATTGAAGAAACTTCTATTATGATGAGTTTCCTACTGATGATTTTTATGATAATGAGTTTATCTTGAATAAGACATGATGAAGATGATCATGGAGTTGAAACCAAGCAGACTAGATAATGGCAAATGATGATGATGATGATGATCATGATGATACAGCAATTCTTGGTGAAATCTAGAATATTATTTTATTTTTCCTAATAAATATTTATTTATTTTATTTAATATTTTCCCCAGTTACATTTAAAACAATTTTTTACATTTGTTTTTTAAGATTTTTGAGTTCTGGATTCTCTCCCTTATCCCTTATGCACAATTTAAAAAAACCACATGTGAATTTATGCAAACCATTTCCATAAAATTCAAGTGATGAAAGAAAACATAGATTTCTCACCTTAATGAAAATAAAAACTCTCAAGAAAAATTAAATTAAAAAGAAAGAGAGAGAGAATTCTTCAATCTGTATTGAGACACAATTAGTTCTTTCTCTGGGCATGATTAATATCTTTCATCATAAGTCCTTCAGGGTAGTCGTATGGATGATTGTACTACTGAGAATAGCAAAATCATTTACAGTTGGTCATCCCAGAACATTGCTATGACTTTGTATATTTCACTTTGTAGAACATAATTTTAAAGAGCTATTTTGTGAATTTGTAAAATGAGAAGTTGTAATCAATAGAAACCAAGATGGGTTCAAAAAGAACAAATAATGATAGAGTATCTCATTTCATTATGGAGAAATCTTGCTCCCACTCATTAAATAATATGATCATAGTACATCTAGATTTCCATAACACTTTTGACAGATTTTCTTATGATATTCTTGTGAATAAGATGTAGAGAGATGATATAGATAATATTCAGGTAAGAATATTCACAATTGATTTAATATTGGGACTCAAAGTTTAGTCACTGATGATAAGATGTTAATCTGGAGGGGAGGACTCAAATGAAATGATCTAGGAATCTTCCCTTTTTCATGCTTGGTTCAAAATTATTTTTCAGTGATTTTGAGGAACATTTATAAAGCGTATTATCAAGAGGCTGAGTTTGTAACTGCTGAAAGTACTAATTTCTAATATTTTGTTGTTGATTAACATTTGGTTCATCTGTAGTATTTATCCATAATACATGTAGTAACTTGTAAAGTTGCCTGTGTTAACGTATTTATCTGGGTCAAACAAATTTTTCCTCCACTTAATTTTTATAGTGTGGATGGTTAGACTGAGGGACATAATAAGACTTGATGTGATTATTCTTTGTCACCTATGAATTAAAAACGTAGATAGATCTGGCTCCCATTCATTAAGTATATGTTTTTTATGATGCTGAGTCAAGTTCATAGCATCTGGGTAACAGAAAACTACTACATCAACTTCTACGAAGGTGAATGAGCTAAGCCATCCTTCCAATTTTTGTGATCTGCTTAGTAATGCTCCCCTTCAATCTCAAATAATACATTTGGATACACTTTCATTTGGTGATTCCACAAAGCTGTATTATCCATATCTGGTTGGTTCTGACCCCCTTCCATGTGCCAATTTGATTCTCTAGGAGACACATACCTCCCAAACTTGTGTAGTTAGTTACATGCTGACATTTGGTATCATGTCCATTTGTAGATGGAAACAAGGCAGTTCTAACTATTTCTAATACATACTCCCTTTGGGGTTGCTATCTGTGAACCTTGCTTTTCAATCTCTGTTGTGAACTTTCTGTAATTTTAATTGGTTGGAAGACAAAGTGCTATCTCTTGTTCTCTACTTCTAGCTTTTCTCTTTGGGATTTTCCTTTTTCATTAGCTTTATTCTTGCTTATGAGATGATTACTGGGTATATAGCCTAGGACTTCATGGACTTGATACAACTTCTTATCTGAAGCAATGGAATACTGAAGAAAACAAATGAAAGTTTTACAGACATATTTCATCTGCATAAGAATGCCAAAGAAGGTTGAATCTAGATTGCTAGCCTATAAATTACATATGAACTAACTACTTATTCAAAACTTCAGTGACTTGTGACTAAACTAATGGCCTCCTTTTGCGTCTTAAGTAAGCATTCCAAACCAAGTTTTATTTTAAGCATTCTCTTCTCTCTTTGTACTGTTGCTTAATGATCTCACCAGCTCTTGTGGGTACAATGATCATTTTTATGCAGATGACTCTCAAATCTACATATCCTTTCATGTTTTTCACTCAACAGTCCTCAATTGATACTGTCTCTTAAATATATCTACCTAGATATTACATTGATATCTCCCAAACCAATTGCAATATAAATTTTATTCCCCCAAACCCATACCTCTTTAAAACTTTCCTACTTCTGTTGAGAGCATTGTCATCCTCCTAGTTACCCAGATTCACATCATAAATTTTTTTTACTCTTCTTTCTCCCTCATCTTTAATATTGAATCAGCTATGAAATGTTGCCAATCTATCTTCACGCAATCTGTCATCCACTCCTTTATTTATTAAATAATTTTATTAATGATTTTTATTGTTCCATTGCCATAGTTTCCCTCAGTATCTTTATATCTATATCTTTACCCCTTATAGAGCATGTTGTCATTATTCAGTTATTTTTCAGTTGTGTCTGACTCTTCATGACCCCATTTGGGATTCTCTTGTCATAGATCTCCAACTTGTTTGCTATTTTCTTCTCTAGCTCATTTTACAGATGAGGAAACTGAAGTAAATGGTTTTAGGTGATTTTCCCAGGTTCATACAGTCAGTAAATGTGTGAGACCAGATTTGAACTCAGCGTGTCTTGACTCCAGGCTGGCACTCTGTGCCATTCTGAGATAGGTGTCTCAGAAGATAGGGGGATACTATTTTAAAAATAATAATTTTAAATTATTTAATTTAAATTTTAAATAATTTAAAAAGAAGAGGGAAAACAATCTACAACAAATTGGTTTATTGAAAAAGATCCAAAACTCATAATGCTTATGGGTCTACCATCTCCTTAAAGGGGTTAATTGAGAGGGCCCTCTCATTTCTCTTCTTTACAGCTATGTTTGTTTAATATTTTACAATATTCACTTTTTATTATTTTGTGTGTATTTACATTTACATTGTTGCAGCCGTTGTATATATTGTTTCTTTGGCTCTACTTACTTCAATCTGCATTAGTTCAGGCTTTTATTACTTTTCACTTGGACTATTGCAATAGCCTTCTAATTGATCTTATTGATTTTATTCTTCCTCTTTTCTAATTTATCTTTCATATAGTAACCAAATTAATATTCCTAAAACACAACTTTGCTTAGTTGATCTTCCTACTTGATAAACACTCATTAGGTATCTACCATATACCAATCACTGTGGTAAATCTGAGCTCAAAAATCTATAATGGCTCCTTTATGCGTCCTTTTCCTCCTCAAAGGAGGAAGAGGAAATTTAATTTAAATATATGTCTATTTAAATATATGTCTATTAAAATATAAGTTCCCTGATGACAGGGCTAGTTTAATTTCTTGTTTTTGTTAACAAATGAGATAATATTTGAAAATACTTTACAAAATTGAAAGTACTCTATAAAACCTAGGTGGTGGTAGTAGTAGTAGTAGTAGGAGGAGGAGGAGGAGGAGGAGGAGGAGGAGGAGGAGGAGGAGGAGGAGGATCTCCAGCAATTAGCACAGGTAAGTACTTAATAAATGCTTGTTGAATTGATTTTGATTGAACCAGTAGGATATCTTTATTTTGTTTGGTCCATTGACAGAATATATGGTCAATATATGACCATATAGGTCTCTAATTCCAATTCTTTCATTTCACAGATCAGGAAATTGAGATCCAAATAAGTTAAGTGACCTATCTATAATCACATCTAATCTTTCATCCACTGCATCACTTTATCAACTATATCAGATCTTTTAGGTTACTACTTACCTCCTCTAACATAATCCTTGATGTCAATATCAATATGAGGTTGATCTGAGTAATTAATTTAGTCTATCCATCATGAAGCTTTATGAAATTTTGATATCTATGTGAAGGGGAACTTTGAGAAGAAATTTCAAATTTCTACTTTTTTTTCTACTGAATCAACTACAACTTTTTTAAATAAACACTTCAAAAAGAACTGTCATTTAATCAGTGAGGGTACTCCCATCCAAGCTACAGACCACAGATTCTCCATTCTTTTCTAGATTGTTGTTCAATTCCCATTGGTCAGAAACACATCTTTCTCTGGTGGGTAACCTTGTGATGATAAGACTTACTAAATTTAATAAGTATAGTTCTTAGATTGCAATTCATCAATAGATTTGAAGCATTTTTTGCATGGTAGGACAGACCAATGATTCTACGTGGCTTGCAAAACCACTATAAGTCTAGAATAATTTCCATGCCACAATGAGGCAGCAGAGTAGAATCTTGCTAAGGAAAGCTTTCAATTCTGCATTTTTCTTTATTGAATCAGATCCTTTCTTTAAAATCAATGCACAATAAATACAATAAAAAATTATATCCTTTATACTTCTTAATTAGCTATCTGACAGGCAATATGTGGGTCCTAAGAACCAATTCAATTCAGTTCAATTACGTGTTAGGTGCCAATGATACACACACACACCTGTCCCTACATTATTATATATATATATTTATATAATAGGAACATTTATTCTTAAAATTAATTGGTTAAAATTAGTTATATATATCAATATAAATATTGATATGTGTATATCTATATCTATATAGCTATATTCTATCTATCAAGTCATGGGGAGGGGGAAAGAATTACTGACAACTGGAGGAATCAGAAAATATTCCTTGAAGAAGTTGACACTTAAACTAAACCTTGATGGGAGGAAGAGGTTCCAAGAGGGTGAGGAAGGGGCAGTGTTCTAAGCATATGGGTAACCCTACGCAAAGATTCGGAAGAGGGAGATAGAATATGTATTTAAAATATCAAGTAAAATAGTATTGCTGAAATAGCCATTGCTGAAAGCAGTTTCAACCCCACAAACATTATGCCTCTTTCAGGATAAGCCTGAAGTCACATCATTATGCAGATTGACAACTTTGATCCTCAACACCTTTTCTGTTTCCCCTTTCTGATTGGAAGACTGGAGGGCAGAACATTAAACTTCTCCTCAAACCTTCCTTTATAGAGGACTCAGAACTTTCTATGAAACTTCATTTTCCATTTGTGGCTTTGGTTTCAATTCCACAAACATTGCTCTCCTCTTCCAGTTATCCCTTGGTGGTCCAACCCCTGTTTTTCAGTTTCCTTCTGAATATTACCTTCCTCAGTAGACTACAAGCTTGTTGAGGGCAAGGGACTGTCTTTATTTTTCTTATTTGTATTCCCAGTGCTTAATTCAATGTCTGGCACATAGCATTTAGCAAACATTTATTGACTGTTGAAATACAGTATATAAAGGGGGTTAAAATGTAATTAGACTGGAAACATAAGTTGGAATCAGACCATAAAAGGCTTTAAATACAAGATAGAGAAGAGACAATAGGGACCCTGGAGACAAATAGGGAACCACTGGAGCTTTAGGAATATCAGTTCAGTGTGGAAAATAGAATGGAGAGGAGAGAGATAGGAAGTCTATTAACATGTAAGTAACCATTGGTACACTATTACATAGTTCCTGTCCAAATAGCAATAAGCTGGCACAGACCTGGAGAAAATGCACCATATTCATTTTGACATTCTCATTATAAATGAAACTAGAAGACATAAAAAGGTAGAAACTAAATAGAAGGACATTTCACAGGTTCTACTTAGAGAGATGAATAGAGGAGTTGGCAGGGTTGGTTTCTTCATAGGGCTAACAGTAATAGGAAATGTCATTTCATGTGAGACTTGGTCCTCTTGCCTTGCAGTACTCATGGTGATCATCAGCAAGCAGGCTGTCACAGCCTACACACCATTACTTATTGTGGAGGATGAAAAAGCACAGCCATTCTAGAAAGACTTTAATGAGATTGTACTGACAAGTTGGGCATTCTTTGAACTCAATGTGCAAGTATGGAGTATAGTCAAAATTATACTGAAAAGATGTGCACAGTGGATGAAAGTCAAGAAGACCTGGCCTGAGATCCAGATTCAGACCCTTACTAATTATGTGATCTTGAAGGAGTCATATAACCACTGTCTGCCTCAGTTTTCTCAACTGTAAAATGGGACTAATAACAGCATCTACTAACTTCAGGGTTGTGGTGAAGACAGACTGAGATAATGTTTTTAAGTTCTTAGTACAGGAACTGGCACATAGTATTAATAAATGCCAACTGTTATTATTTTCATTATTATTATTAAGGAATGGAAGAAACCGCAGACTTTCTATCTCTTCAGAATTAGGTCACCTTTATTTATTAGTACATTCTTGTGTTCACTGGCCACCGGGTAAAAGAGACCTTCTCTTTTCAAAAGGTCCATAGTGCCTCTTGCATACACATTCAATTTTGGCTTAGTAGCCAATTAAAGGCTTTTTGTCACCATGCAATAAGATGACTGGAAGCAATCAGGGAATACTTGCACTTGCTCTGGATTAAGAAGGAGAAGGACCATTTAATTGCACACATTTCCTGACAAAAATTCACCAAAGATCTATGGAGATTGGTAGATGGCAAAAGTAATTATTGCATTTTAAAGGCTGGATCATTCTTCGCCTTCTTGCATTCTTCCCCCTTTTCTTTCTTCTCTTTCTCTTCTTCCTCTTCCTTTAAGGTTTACAAAACATTTTACCTATTTTCTTTTCATTTTATCTTCATAGCAATTCTGTGAGATAGTTGTATTGCTCATCACCATTTTTACAGATGAGGAAACTGAGTCTAAGAGAGGTTACACAGTTAGTATATAGATAGATAGATAGATAGATAAATAGATAGATAGAAAGATATATGAGGCAAGTCTTTCTCATTCCAAGTGTTGCTCTCTTTTGCCTGACTCATTGATCTCTTCTCTCATTACTTTAACTGAAAACTGATGTCACTGCTCTGTTGCAGCTGGTAGACAAATTCCTGTCCTCAGACAGTAGGCCAGTGAGGAAAACCAGTCAAATTCTTAGGAATAAGTTATGTAAAATTCAATATGTAATGATAAAAAGCAATAGAAGTGCCCAAAGGGATGGTGCAGCTTGTTTCCTGTTTCTTAGGTCCTATCCCATATTTAATTGACTGTAACTTAATTGAACATATTGAGGCTCCCTCCTCCTTGGCATTCTGTCCTGCAGGCCTCTGTTTCAGTATTTTTCACTATTAGACACAATGGACATATCTATTTGGTACTAGGTGGTGAATCAGAGTCAAAGTCTTGACTTCTTCCTTTCTGCTTCTGGATTCCCCATGGCACTGCTTAACCAGAAGAGAAGTGACCCATAATTTAATCTTTCTTCACCATTTCTTCAACTGTCCTGCCTCCCACCCCATTCGCCATAGTACAAAGAGACAGGATTTATTACAAATCTTATCATTAAAGGTTTGGGTTTGTCTTGAGTTTGGAACTTAATAATAATAATGAGCTTTTAGCACTTTAGGGGATCTGTTTATTTTGTTTTATTTTGTTTTCAACTTAGACTTGTAGTCAGGAAGAGTGAAATTCAAATTCTGCCTTTGATACTTACTGTACTTGTGATCCTAGGGAGTCATTTAACTTCTCTTTGTTCCAACTTCTTTTGCAAGTTGGAGATAAAAGTAACTACTCACATTGTTATGGGTATCAAATGAGACATATGTGCATATGTATGTATGTACATATATATATAAAGCTATGTAGAACTGCATATATATGTATATTTGTAAGTGAATGTATACATACACTTCTCTCCTAAATGTATGTATACTTATATATGTATCCAGATATGTGTTTGCATGTATATATATATATATATATACATAAATACACACACATATATGTAGGTAGATGATATATAGATAGGTAGGTGGATGGATAGATGCACAGATAGATGTTTAGATGATGGACGAAGACATAGATAAACAGATGGATAGATGGATGGATAGATATTTAGATGAATGGATGGATGGAATTGTGTACATGTGTGTGTACCTTAGCAAACTTTAAAGTGCTATGTAAAAGTCAATTCATTGTCTCATTCTCATCTTTTTTCAATGGAGTTCATATAGTAGCAGTCCTTGGACAGGTCATTATTGTGCTATTATTCCTTTATATTCAATACTCTATATTTTATATTTGGTACTCTATACTTTGTATTTTATATTATGAATATTTTACATACAATGCTCACTCTTTCTCTCTATGTAAATATATCTTTCTATTCCGTGTATCACCTGGTCCACAGTTGGATAAAATAATTGCTTTTTTGTAGTTATATAAAATTAATGTGTAAGCTTATCCTCCATAGACTCACTGAAAGCATCTTCAGTATAGCTCTAGAAGTCCTCAGGACAATAATGATAATATGTACTGTAGTCTGCTCCCACACGATATTCATGTTGTTGGCTAGTTCTCTTATATTTTGAAAAACATTTTGTAATTCATACTTAGTAATTATAAATATTTGGAATGTCAGCACATAATAAAAAAATCATTGTTCTTAAAGGAAAATCTTTCTGTAGTTTCTGGTGGTGATGACCTGGTCTTCAATTATTATCATAAATCCCTCTTTGCAAAAATAAATTCACCTGATGGTCATTTGTGAAATGCTTCTTTGCATAGTATTGGCTGAGTTCATGGGACTGTTACCAATAGAGGGTCTTTTGATTTCATGCTTGGATCTTTGTCTTTTTACAGGGTTCTGCAGGAGGTAAGTCATAATCAGATACATAAGATGAATATAATAACATATGCTCATTATCAGCTTTCACTATTGTTCAATGAAATGATGGCTGCTTATTACAGAAATACTTCTGTAGAATTTTGACTTGCTTATTATGTGCTTTAAATGTCTATCAACCCTCCCTATTATCATTGTGATTATAAATCATTATCTAATTTGATCATCATAACAACTCTGTGAGGTCATTACTTTAGGCATTATTATTCCCATTTTTCATATGAAATAAGTGACTTCCCTAGAGTTATACAATGAGTAAGCAACAGAGTTCCTCCTGATTGTCAGCCCTTATTCCATTCATCATTGTGAGTTTTCTCTCTGTGTGCTGAGAGAATTTCAAATAAATTTTAATCTAAGCTATGCATACTGACATAGACAAACACCCAGTATACAAGTAGCAGAATGGAAACATACAACTGATATTTGTTAAAAGCAAAATTCAAACCCAGAACTCTCCCACTTCCAAATTCAGCATACTTTTTGTAGCATACTTTCTTATACATGAAACTGCCTTGAATCTCTTTCAACATGAAATCAGTCCTGCCCCAAACGAGCTTACACTTAGGTGGGGATTTGGTGAGGATGCCTGGACTTGTATCCACACAGATGACTTCCTGAATGATGTGTGTGTGGGACCTGGAGCAGAGGCAGGACCAATAATCAAGAGGTGAGGGGGCAAAACTATCATTTCTGGGGCTCTTAGGTTGCCTGGATATTGATAGTAAATGGTCAGTAGTTTCAGGGAGTAAGCAGGAAGATGGGCTCCTTTTCCACAGAAACTGCTTTTCTCAATGATGGCAGTAGGGGACCAGGCTATTAATAGTGCTAATGGCCTGGGGATCACTGCTATTTTTAAGATTCTTGGGTTATAAAAACTGAGCTGTCTCCATCAGGGAAATGGTGGTTTATATGCTGGTTGTGGTTTGACTCACCTGGAAAAAGCTGCTGCTTGTCTCTCCTTCAAGATGTTCTACTACTTCCAAAGAAGTCTGAACTCACTTATTGGCTATTTTTCATTTCACTGCTTTAGCTTTTGTGAAATTTCAGAATGTAGTTCATACCTAAAGTCATTTTTGGAATCATTCAAGAAATGCTCGTTTAAATTTTCACTGAAATGCAACTATTCTTGGGCATGAGTGTAATAAAAGAGGATCCTGATCTTTGGCACCCAATCTGTATCACAGCACCTCAGAGTCTAACTACAAAATAGGAGAGGCAACTACCAGTTTATTGTTACTGGCAGACTCTACAACACAAACACAAACACAAATAAGTTCCAAACACTAATGGGTTTCCCAACATCAGTAATAGTCTACAGTGGTGTTTAACTCACAACAACACAATCTGTTAAACTCCATCTTAGAGCATATCATACAAAAACCATCCCTCACCCCATGATAGTTACCTTCAAATACTGGTTCAAGGACTGCCATATAGAAGAGGGAACAGATTTTGTTTTATATGGCTCCAGAGGTTGATAGTATAATAAACAAGTAGAAGTCATAAGGAAGCAAATTTTGTATTCTAGAGTATGTAAATTTCAAATTAGAATTGGTTGTACATATGTGCCTTTTTCTAGAATGTGTTAAATTTTCTTTTTATCACATCTCTCTATTAATACCCACATAATGTCAAATAATATAAAGGAGGGCCTCAAGCACATTAGCTAAATCCCCTATAGACAATTTATTGGAACTCATGGAAAAGAAAAATGAGATTCCAGGGCATAGAGAGGTAGTACACTGTTGGAAGGCATATCTTTATCCATGACATCACAGTTTCATTAAAATATCTAATTATCTTCCAAAGTGCCTAGCACTGTTTGCTGAAAAAAAATAGTACTTAATAATTTCTAATTAAATTTAAAATAGAATTCCTACTGAGTGGATGTTCTTCAGTTGGAGAATGACTGAATAAGTTATGGTATATGAATGTTTTGGAATATTAATTGTTCTATAAGAAATTATTGGCAGGATGATTCAAAAAGGCTTGGAGAGACTTATATGAACTGATTCTAAGTGAAGTGAATAAAACCAAGAGAACATTGTACACAGGAACAACAAGATTTCTGATGGACATGACTCTTCAACAATGAAGTGATTCAGACCAATTACAATGGAGAAAGCCATCTGCACCCAGAGAAGACTGTGAGGACTGAGTGTAGATCAAAACATAGTATTTTCACTTTTTGTTGTTGTTTGTTTACTTTTGTTTTCTATATCATGTTTTTCCCTTTTGATTTGATTTTTCTTGTGTAGCATGACAAAAATGGAAAAATGTACGGAAGAACTGCACGTGTTTGACATAAACTGGATTATTTGCTGTCTAAGGGAAGAGGGTTGGGGAAAGAAAGGGAGAAAAAAATTTGGAACACAAGGTTTTGCAAGGGTGAATGTTAAAAACTATTTATGCATATATTTTGAAAATAAAAAGCTTTAAAAAGAAATAAAATAGAATTAATTTTTTTCCTGAGGGCATTGTATATGATGTAAAGAAGATTTTTATTTTTACTGCCAATGGAACTGATACTTCCTATCTGTGTAAACTTGGGCAAGCCACTAATGTCTTTAGGCTCAGTTTATTCATCTATAAAATGAGGAGCTTGGACTAGATAATGTTTAAGATCCTTTCACCTCTTGCTCTGTGACCCTATGAAATAACCATAATTCCTTCAATAATTCCTCATATGTTATAGTTTCAAGTTCCCTCAATGGTTGCCTATCTTTCTCTTTTTTTAACTTTTTTAAAAATAAGTTTTTGTTGATGTCTTCTGCTTTTAAATCATTGCAGCTATCCCTAGTATTCGTTCCTGTCATTATCCCACAAAGGCTTTCCAAATGAATATATATAACATAGAGGAAATAAAATCAGCATAGTTGATCAATACATGAAGTCTGAATACATATGCAATGTGCAACCACATGGGCTCCCACTTCCACAAAAGAATAGTTTGGAGTATCTTTTCATATCAATTCATTTGAATTCATCTTGATCTTTTTAAAAAAAAAAGCTTTTCATTTTCAAAACATATGCATAGCTAATTTTCTTAATTAAAGCTTTTTATTTACAAAACATATGCGTGGGTAATTTTTCAACACTGACTCTTGCAAAACCTTCTGTTCTAAATTTTCCCTCCTCCCCACCCCCTCCCTTAGATGGCAGGTAGTCCAATACATATTAAACATGTTAAAATATATGTTAAATCTAATATATGTATCTAATATATGTATACATAGATATAGTTATCTTATTGTACAAGAAAATTTGGATCAAGAAAAAAAAACTGAGAAAGAAAACAAAATGCAAGCAAACAACAATAGAAAGAGCTAAAATGCTATATTGTGGTCCATACTCAGTTCCCACAGTCCTTTCTCTGAGTGTGGATGGTTCTGGATGGTTCTCTTCATCACTGAACAATTGGAACTAGTTTGAATCATCTCATTTCTGAGGAGAGTCCCATCCATCTGAATTGATCATTGTGTGATCATCTTGGTGATGCTGTGTATGATGATCTCCTGGTTCTGTTCATTTTGCTTAGCATCAGTTCACGCAAGTCTCTCCAGGCCTTTCTGAAATCATCCTGCTGGTCATTTCTTACAGAACAATAATATTCTCCAATTGATGGGCATCCATTCAGTTTCCAGTTTCTTACCACTACAAAAAGGGCTGCCACAAACATTTTTGCATATGTGGTCCCTTTCCTCCTTTAAGATCTCTTTGTGATATAAGCCCTGCAGAAACACTGCTGGGTCAAAGGGTATGCACAGTTTGATAACTTTTTGAGCATAGTTCCAAATTGTTCTCCAGAATGGTTGGATACGTTCACAGTTCTACCAACAATGTATCAGTGTCCCAGTTTTCCCACATCCCCTCCAACATTCATTATCTTTTCCTGTCATCTTAGCCAATCTGACAGGTGTGTAGTGTCCCTCAGAGTTGTCTTAATTTGCATTTCTCTGATCAATAGTGATTTGGAGCACCTTTTCATTGCATAGCTACTTTTCAACACTCATCCTTGCAAAACCTTATTTTTCAATTTTTTTCTCCCTCCCTTTCTCCCGCTCCCTCCCCTAGATAGCAAATCATCCAATATATGTTAAACATATGTGTTAAACATGTGCAATTCTTCTATATATATTTCCACAATTATCATGCTGCACAAGAAAAATCAGATCAAAATGGAAAAAAATGAGAAGACAAAATGTGAGCAAAAAACAATAAGAAAATTGAAAATACTATGTTGTCATTCACACTCAGTCCCCACATAATTCTCTCTGGGTGCAGATGGCTCTCTTCATCACAGGCTGGTTACCTATCTCCATATGGAATCCAGCCAGTTCACAGTACTCCTTAAAATATAGCAACTTTTTTTTTCCTGAGGCAGTTGGGGTTAAGTGACTTACCCAGGGTTACACAGCTAGGAAGAGTTAAGTGTCTGAGGTCAGATTTGAATTCAGGTCCTCCTGACTTCAAGGCTGGTGCTCTATCCACTGTGCCACCTAGCTGACCCCAACATGGCAACTTATTGATAAAGAGATTACAGCAAGTTATCACCAGAATGATGCGCCATGATCAGGTAGGATTTATACCAGGATTGTAAGGCTGGTTCAATATTAGAAAACTATTAGCATAATTAACTATATCAATAACCAAACTAACAGAAATCATGATTATCTTAATAGAGAGAGAAAAAGCATTTGAAAAAATCCAACTATTAAAACACTACAGAGCATAGGAATAAATGCAGTTTTCCTTAAAATGATCAGTAGCATCTATTTGAAACCATTAGCAAGCATCATATGTAATGGAGATAAATTAGAAGCATTTCTAATAAGATCAGGGATGAAACAAGGTTGCCCACTATCATCATTACTATTCAATATTGTATTAGAAATGTTAGCTTTGGCAATAAAAGAAGAAAAAGAAATTAAAGGAATTGGAGAAGGTAATGAGGAAAACCAAATTATCACTCTTTGCAGATGATATGATGGTATATTCAGAGAATTCTAAAGAATCAACTAGAAATTATTAACAACTTTAGCAAAGTTGCAGGATACAAAATAAATACACATAAATCATCAAAATTTCTATATGTTATGAACAAAGTCCGGCAGCAAGAAATACAAAGAGAAATTCCATTTAAAATAATTGTACATAATATAAAATATTTGGTAGTTTACATGCCAAGACAAAATCAGGGACTATATGAATACAGTTACAAAACACTTTCCACAGAAATAAAGTTAGATCTAAACAATTGGAAGAATGTCAATTGCTCATGGATGGACTGAGCTAATATAAAGAAAATGACAATTCTACTTAATCTACTTCTTCAGTGCCATACCAATCAAACTTCCAAGAAATGACTTTATAAAACTAGGAAAAATAACAAAGTTCATCTGGAAGAACAAAAGATCAAGAATTTCAAAGGAATTAATGAAAAAAATGCAAATGAAAGTGGCCTATCTGTACTAGACCTAAAACTATGTTATACAGCAGCAGTCATCAAAACCATTTGATATTGCCTAAGAAATAGAGTAGTTGATTGATGGAATACATTAGGTTCACAAGACACAATAGTCAATGCCTATTGTTTTATAAAACCAAAGATCCCAGCTTCTGGGGTAAAAACTCACTATTTGACAAAAATTGTTGGGAAAATTGGAAACTAGTGCAGTAAAAACTAGGCACTGACTAACATCTAACATCCTGTGCCAAAATAAGATCGAAATGGTTCATGATTTAGACATAGAGTGATATCATAAGCAAATTAGAAGAACAAAGGATAGTCTACCTCTCAGATCTGTGGAGAATGAAGGAATTTATGGCCAAAGAAGAATTAAAGGACAGTATGAAATGCAAAATGGATAATTTTAATATAATCATATTGATTTTAAAAAGTTTTGTACAAACAAAACCAATGCAGACAAAATTAGAAGGGAAACAGAAAACGGGGAGGAGGGAATTTTATATTCTGATAAAGTCCTCATTTCTAAAATATATGGAGAATTGACTCAACTTTATAAACTCTGGTAAATGGTAAAATAATATGAACAGATAATTGTCAGATGATGAAATTAAAGCCATTTCTAGTCATATAAAAATGCTCTAAATCATTATTGATTAGACAAATGAAAATTAAGACAACTCTGAGATACCACTACACACTACTCACTACATACCACACATCTCAGATTGGTTAAGATGACAGGAAAAAATCATGATAATGTTGGAGGGGATGTGGGAAAACTGGGACATTGATACATTGTTTGTGGAGTTGTGAACTGATCCCAACCATTCTGGAAAGCAATTTGGAACTATTCCCAAAGGACTATCAAACTGTATATACCCTTTAATCCAGCAGTTTCTCTACTGGGCCAGCATCCCAAAGAGATCATAAAAAAAGGGAAAGGTCCCACACATGCAAAAATGTTTGTACCAGCCCTTTTTGTAGTGGAAAAGAACTGGAAACTGAGTAGATACCCATAGTATATGAATGTTACAGAATATCATTGTTGTATAAGAAACAATCAGCAGTATAATTTCAGAAAGACCTGGAGAAATTTACATGAACTGATGCTGAGTAAAGTAAGTAGATCCAAGAGATCATTGTGCACAGCAACAAGATTATGTGATGATTAACTCTAAAGGAAGTGATTGAGTTGAGATGATTCAAGCCAATTCCAGTGGACTTGTGATGGAGAGAGCCATTTGCATCCAGAAAGAGGAATGTACAGACTGAGTGTGGATCACAATATAGTATTTTCACTCTTTTTGTTGTTGTTTGCTTATATTTTGTTTTCTTTATCATTTTTTTCCTTTTTGATCCGATTTTTCCTGTGCAGCATGATTGCACATGTTTAACATATATTAGATTACTTGCTGTCTAGAGAAGGGGGAGAGGGAAAGGGAGGGAGAAAATATTTGGAACACGAAGTTTTGCAAGGCTGAACGTTAAAATTTTTCTTTGCATATATTTTGAAAATCAAAACTCTATTTAAAAATATAAAATAAAATGTCAACACCAAGTGAATACTTGAGGTGTGGATCTGCAGAGAACAGTGGAATTATTGCTACCTGTTATCTGTGAACTTTATTTCTGTTATTACAACTCATGATCACATTCACTATTTTTGCAGTCTAGTCACACTATTGACTTTATATTAAACAATTTCATTAAATTATATTATAATTATTATTATATTGTATATTTAATTATATATTAAATATTAAATTATAAATAAATTTATACTATAAATATAATATATAATATAATATAAACAATTATATTAAACAAAAGTCTGTCAAATGAATTACTATATAGTCAGTTTACTTTCATCTTGTATTTGTGCCAGTCTTTTTATTTCTAATTCTGAATCCAAGCTTTTACATTTATCTCTATTATATTTCATCCTGTTTCATTTGATCCATCATACCAGCATGCTGAGATTTGGAAATGTCCTGATTCTATCACCTAGCACAATAAATAACCTGACTTTATGATATGCACAGGTTTGATAAATCATTTGTTCAAGATACTGAACAAACAAAATCTGCAACTGAACAATGTAGAGAAAAAAGAACTCTGGAAAACAGCAAAGAGATCTCCTTCCACATTCTCAGTGACCGATTAAGCAATATTTTTGCATATGGCCATTATTTAAAATAGATAGTATTGTACAACATATCAACAACCAGTCATAGAACCACTAGGACTGAGTCCAAGTTTCACCTCTAGACTTTAAGTTGCAGAGAAATTAATTACCTGCATTGATAGAGGACGTTTCCTCCTATAGGGAATTCTCTTGTATTAATGAAATCACAGATCCATTTCCTAGCCCATGTAGTATTAGATCAGCCACAAAACTTCTTAACTATACTATCACTGAGGTATCATTTATTTCCACTGTCCTAGGATGAGAGATGGGGCTGCATCACAGAATTCCATAGTTCAGTAATCCTGTCAAAAAGACAACTGAAATTAGTCTTCTGTGATTTATTCATACTGAACCCATTTTGTCTCTCTGCTGATTGTTGCTTCTCTTTCTAAGCACTCACAAGCCTTAAACTTACTCATTTTAGGGCTTTGCCAAGAATTATCATGAAATTAACCCATATATAATTTTCAGGTTCCTCCTTTGTCATCCATCTTCCATCCCCTCCCAATTTTTTTTAATTGAGGCAGCCTTTTCCATAGTTTAGTCATCAGATCTTTCTTCACTAACATTATATGCTTCTCTTTGAGCTGTAGGTCTCCCTACTACTGCCATTAGGGAGACAGAACACTTGATCTGTGGGAGCAGGAAAAGAATTAGTTGCTTCAAATATTCCCAATGAAGACACCAGCTCTCTTCTAACTTTTAGAATATTTACATACAGCATGTAAAAGAAAAGATATTCCAGGCTTCTGGGTTGCTGGTATTAACTTTGTCTTTTTATAACAACAACAACAAAACAATAATAATCAGTAATAATAGATGACATTTCTACAGCACTTAATATATGCAACTTAGATAAGTGCTTTATAATTATTAGCTCATTTGATCCATATACCAATCAGGGGAGGTAAGTGCAATTATTATCTTCATTTTCCTCGGATGAGGAAACTGGTTAAGGAACTTGTGGGTCACACAGCTAGTAAGAGTCTAAGGACAAATTTGAACTCAGGTTTCCTAACTCCAGGACCGAAGGAGATGGGGGAGAGGGGAGGGATGGGTGGAGAGGAGAAGAAGAAAACTAGGTCATTTCTAAGAAAGGTAATGTGCAGTATAATAACAAGAACAATGGATCTGACAGCAGAAGACTTAAATTTGATATCCCATTCTACAACTTACTAATAGTATGACTATCTTTTCCTCCTTTGGCTTCATTTTTTTATAAGATGATGGTAATAAATTGAATAGTTACTAAAATTTCTTTTGTGAAACTCACTCCTTGGTGGTAAAGAATTGAGTGCATCTATAGAGAATTTGCTTTCTAAGGTGTTTTCTCTTATGCATTTGTGCTTGCATTCCTGCTTGTATAGGTGTCTGGGAAAAGTCATGTTATTGGAGTGTACTACAAAGTGCCTGAGGTCTCAGGCACAAAGCACATCAAAGAGCTAAAGAGAACACTGACTTTGCCAAATGTCAATAATATTTATAGTCTTGCACTGATGCATTGTTGGTGGAGCTGTGAACGGATACAGCCATTCTGGAGAACAATTTGGAGCTATGCTCAAAAAGTTATCAAACTGTGCATACCCTTTGACCCAGCAGCATTTCTATTGGGCTTATATCCCAAAGAAATCATAAAGGAAGGAAAAGGCCCCACATGTGCAAGAATGTTTGTGGCAGCCCTTTTTGTAGTGGCTAGAAACTGGAAATTGAATAGATGCCCTTCAATTGGAGAATGGCTGAATAAATTATGGTATATGAATGTTATGGAATATTATTGTTCTGTAAGAAATGACCAGCAAGATGATTTCAGAGAGGCCTGGAGAGACTTACATGAACTGATGCTGAGTGAAATGAGCAGAACCAGGAGATCATTATACACGGCAACAACAGTACTATATGACGATCAATTCTGATGGACATGGCTCTCTTCAACAATGAAATGTTTCAAACCACCTCCAATTGTTCACTGAAGAAAGCCATATACACCCAGAGAGAGGGATGCGAAATGTGGACCACAACATAACATTCTCATACTCCTTGATTGATGTTTGCTTACATTGTGTTTCCTTTATCTGATATATCGTTTGTGTAGATAAGATTTTTCTTGCACACCAATGATAAGTTTGGAAATATGTATACATATATTCGATTTGCCAATATTTTAACATAATTAACATGTAGTGGATATCCTGCCATCTAGGGGAGGGGTGGGGAGTTGGGGGGAAAAATTTGTAACGGAAAGCTATGTAAGGGTTATTGTTGAAGAATTACCCACACATATGTTATGCAAATAAAATAAAAATTTAAAAAAAATATTTATAGTCTTGATAACATCTGAGTTCTCTATTTTTTTGGAAATACCACTTCAGAGGATATAGAATTCATGCAGTCAGAGACTATAACAATCCTGAAACTCCCTTTCTTCATTATTCTTTCTTTGGATCAGCCTAGAAAGATCATAGCACTCCTGGACTATGCTTACAGAATTATGTTGTTCTTTCACTGTCTTCCTTGACCTCATACTCATTTTTCCTACTTTTTCAGTCTTCTTACACCAGCTTCCTCTTCTTCACATATACATCATGTATTCTACAACAAAACAACTTGGTGTCCTTCCTGATCTTTGAACAAAATACTTCATCTCTAGACTCCGGGCTGATGTCAGTATCTACCATGCCTGGAATACTCTTCCTCCTCCCCTCTTCATCCAGGTTTTGAGTCCCAGCTAAAATTTCCTTTCCCCCTTCATTCTAGTGCTTTCTCTCAGTTATTTTTTAGTCTATCTTGTATAAACTTGTTTATGTATAGTTGTTTGTATTTTATCTCCATCATTAGAATTTAAGCTCCTTGAAAGTAGGCACTATCTTTGTCTCCCCAAAGTTGTCTAATACAGTGTGGCTGGCACATGGTACTTAAGAAATGTTTATTGAATGAATGCTCCTATTTTCATTTAGGCCATTTTAAGATCTGACATCACTGGAGAAATTCTTTATCTATATATGTTTCTTTAGATTCTTCTTTTCTTTCCTTTTAAGGATTATTAAAATGCTCTATGGAAAGCATATTGGTTCTGGAATGAGAGGAAATGGGCTCAACTCCTACCTTTAATTTTTACTACCTGAATGACCTTGAACAGGTAATTTAGCCTCCTTGGGTCATAGTTCTTACTTTTTTGGAGTGGGGAGAGTTAACGTAATTTATTTTTAAAATTCTTTTTAGAAATCATTTCAATTAATTTTTAAACACTTTTCTTTTTCTTTTTTTTTTTTTTGGTTTTTAGTTCCAGTTCTCTCTCTTCCTTCTGCCCTTTCCCCCACCACTGAAAATGCAAACAGTATATCAATTATGCGTGTGAAATCATACCAAAAATTTCCATGTTAACCAAATCAGAAAAACGCAATAAAATAAAATAAAGAGAGAAAATTAGCTTTAATTTGATTCAATGTCTTGAGAATGTCCCTCTTACTTTTTTGGAGGGGGTAAGGGTTCATATGGTTTATGTTTTAAGGGAACAGTTTTTTTAAGATCATTTTAATTATTTGTTTTTAACATTCTTTTCTTTTTTAGTTTTGAATTCTAGGTTCTCTCACTTCTTTCTGCCCCTTCATCATCACTGGGATTGTAATCAGTATGATGTGAATTTGCACTTAAACTCATTAGTTTTCTCTTTGGAGGTTGATAGAACTTTTTTGATCAGGAATTCTTTGGAGGTGTCTTAGATCCTCTATTGATCAAAGTAGCTAAGTCTTTCACAGTTGATTATCATTACACTATTGTTGTTACCAGGGACAAGGATTTCCTGGTTCTTCCAATTTCACTTTTCTTCAGTTCTTATGGGTTTTGTCATGGATTTTGTTTTTTCTGAAATCACCCCCTCATCATTTCTTGTAGTACAATAGTACTGCATCACAATCATAGTCATTCCTCAATTGTTGAGCATCTCATCAATGTCCATTTCTTTGCCACTACAAAAAGAGCTACTATAAATGTTTTTGTATATATAAATCCTTTTCCTTTTTCTTTGATATCTTTGGAATATAATTGTCTATTGCATTAAAAAAAGTAAGTGAATCACCTCAGGACACACAGATGGCATATGTTAGAGACAGGATTGCATTTCTTCCTGGGCAGCGAGGCATGGTGGATAAAGCAAGGAAGATGCAAGTTCAAATGTGACCTCTGATATGGACTAGCCCTGTGACCCTGGGCAAATTGCCTAATTTGTTTGCCTCAGTTTCCTCATCTTTAAAATGGGGATAAAAATTGCACTTGTCTTCCAGAGTTGATGTGAGGATCAAATTACATGATTTTTGAAAAATGCTTTATAAATCTTAAAACACTATGGAAATGTGCTTTAAACTACTCAAGGCCAGATATCTTTATGATGCATCTACTGTCTTGTCTATATGATATAAAAGAAATATTTATAAATTGTGTAAAAGCCTATATAAAGATAAATCACTGCTGTGATAATTTGCTACTTCTAATCTAGTGGGGATGTAATAAAATAGGAAAAAGATACAGGGCAAGTGAATTCTAATAGCAAATGAGGGAAAGTCTGAAAAATGGGTCATGTCTTTGGATGGGGGTGAGGGATACAAAAGCAGGAAGGGTCTCAAGCAAAGGTAAGAAGCAATGTTGCAAACAAACTTTAAATCTTTATTTTGTGAGAATTAATCCTGAATTGACTAGGAAAGTCTCCCTAACTGGAGAGAACTTTTTTCTTACACTATCTGTGTTATCTTTAAAAAATTACTTCACCTCTCCATACTTCAGTTTCCTCATCTATAAGAATAGAGAGGAGTTATTCTCTAAGGTATCTTTAAACTGTCTGGTTCTATGATTTAATAACTTAGTGGTTCTTAAAGAATATACCATGAATTTTGCTAAGATTTTGGATCTTGTGTATTGGGGATAAAATAAATTTTATATCTATCTATCTATCTATCTATCTATCTATCTATCTATCTATCTATCTATCTATCTATCAATGTATTTATCTATCTCTTTATCTATTATATATGCTTACTTAGTATATATACAAATATATGTATACATAACTTGTGGGTATACATATACATTGAAGAAACATTATGTCTATATAAATATTTCTAAAATATGCTTCACATTATTTATAAAAGATGCTTAAAATTGTTTATGAAATATGGTGCTTGACACATTTTTATACATGTGCAAATATGTATATATATATGTATTTGATGTGTATATGTGTATTTAGAGATGCATATATATACATACACATACCCACATATAATCTCAAGATAAACAAGGCTTGCTTGCCTTTTACAAATAAGTCCTTACCTTAAAATACATAAAATCTTGAACAAGTTAGAACTCTACGAAAGTGGAAGCACTTATTAGGGGATGGGAGATTCTATATGCATGAATCTCCCACTTTCCCCTTAGTGTTGCCAAGTTAATTATTCAAGGTACTCACAAATCCTTATGGCAAATAATATTGTGCCATTAGCAAAATAAAATAAAACAAACAAAATAGAGCTTTCATTAACTAATATCACCCTACTCTGCCTAGCATGCCCCTTTGAGCTTTGCCCATATTCTGCTAGCATAGTACATCCCATAATAATCAGGGACCAATTTTTTGTTCCCTGAGTTAAAGGATGAATGAATGAATAGTACATTGCTATATTTCTCTGTAAGAGTTATATTTTTCCCATGGGTATATCTACTATCTTACTTCCCATTTCTCTTCCAGGCCTTTCTTGAGGTTAGCAACATTTTCCCTTCTTTCCTCTATATCACTTCCTAATCTCTTCCACAGAGAACTAGCCACATTAGATTTTAAATAAGTACTGCTGACTGACTAGATACCTTTCAGGTCTCCAGAAATCCATCTTAACAGCAACAAATGTTCAGGGAAAGAGAATGGGGAATCTGGCATGTGCAATGAATCAAAATTGACCGGGCCTCCGAAGGTGTCCTTCTTCACCATTCACCTGAGACCTTCCGCACCTTGCTATCATTATCTCTCATTAGAAGCTACTCCAGAAGTACCAGGTAAGCAGTTCCCAGCCACTGATTGGATTTGTGGGGCTGCATTGATAACATGCATTGTTTCTTTCCAAGAGATGGGCTGCATAGAAGGACATTTCAGGTGAAAATTTCAAAGGTTAGCAAAAGAATAATTAAGGCCAGAATTGTGTGTCAGCAATGTGCCCATGTTTCCAGAGCCTCTCAGAACTGCCGAATGGGTTGCCAAAATGGCCTTGTGTATCTGTCTGTGATCAAGTCAACTGAGATTTTTTGAAAAAAAAATTCAAGTGTTTTTTCCATAATCCAAAATATATCTCATAATAGCAGAATTTAAAGCTACAAGGAATTTCAGATGCACCCTCTCCTTTTATAAATGCAGAAATCAAGGACTAGGATGATGAAGTGATTTACTCAAGATCATAAAAATAATGACAGTCAGCAATAGCATAGGCTTTCTATGACTCAGGCAGGAAGATGCAGTGGCAATTGCAACTGAAATCAGATGCTCTATGTTCAAATCCCAGATTTCCTATTTATGACCTCAGTGGTCACAGACAAGTTATATCTTCTGTGAGACTCAGGCTCTTTAGTTATAAAAATGGAGTTGGATGATGTGACCTCTAAGTTTCCTTCCAGATTCAAAGCTGTGACTATGGTTCTATAATTCTCAATACTTCTGTTTCTGCACAAGGTAAATAAGGATGATACCATCTATGACACATCTCACAGGATAGTTGCATGCTTTCTAAATGTCAAAAGTCACTGAGAGAGAGGGGGGAGGGAAGGAGAAAGAGAGGGAGAGAAGGAGGGAGGGAGAGAGACTTGTAAAAACAAAAGGAAGTACATTTCCTTTAGATGTTGGGAATTAGAATGACTGTCCTTTCCCTTAAAAGGTAATTTTTGAATGAAGAGCTAATATATTTATATCAACCCACTCTTAATTAGTCAATCTACAGATGTCTACTGAATTCCTATAATATATCTCCCCTATGCTAGATGCTACAAAGATTATAAAGGAAGTAGGAGGAAATAAGAACCCTGACCACAATGAATTTCATTGTGGTTCTCTAAACCTAATTACTTTTGCTAGCTTATATCACCTCTGGGGCAGACATTCCACAAAGTTACTAACCATCTTATAAGAGGCAGTGTGATAGTTTGCAATAAAGAGCTGGCCTTGGTGCTAGAAGAACTTGGTTCAAATGCTCCCTCTGATACATACTATTCTTTTGTTCACACTATTCCCTCTTCCTGAAATGAGCTTCCCCCACATACATTCCTAGTTTCACTTACCTGCTTCCTTACTGCTTTAAGTCCCAGTTCAAATTTGACTTACCCTATTATATTTGTGTTCATATGTCATCCACTTTACTACATTTAAACATCTAATTAGTTCAGGACTGCATTTTATTATTTTTATGCCCTCACAGTTCCTGGCATAGCACCTTGTCCCAAATATAATTTTAATAAAAATTTTTGAATGAATAAAAATTTGATAGGTTCTCTGTGTACTTATTCATTCAGTTCATTTATCCAAATTTTAAGTAAGACTGATGCCTGCACTCCTCACCATTTACACTTCTCCATTCTAAGATGATTCTGTTCATTTTCTTTAAAAAGGATTTCACTGTTGGCCTGTTATGGAAGTGAGTATCACCATTTAGTAGTTCCCAGGAACCCTTCTGGTATTGATATTTATAATGGCAATATGGCTGTCCATTGGCACAATGACTTGTCAGGTCAGTCTACTTTCAATTTAACCAACATTTCCACAATTTTAATCATTAATGCTTTTTAAGTCACTTGTGCTTGGTACAGGTGACACCTAGATTTTGGCATTTTGATCTGGAACATCTTGGACATTAACCATTATTTATTCGAGTCTTTTTAATCTACATGCTTCAAAAATGACTTGGAATCAAGAGAATCTCATCAAAATCTTCAACAAAGACCAAGCAATGCACATATTCAGTCTCTCACTATTACATTTCTGTTTACTACTCTAGTAGTAATGTGATGATCACATCAAATGGTCTTCTATCTGTCTTCCTGCCTTGAATTCATTTAAAGAATTTCTTATTAAAGGCTCTATTCATCTAGTTGTGTGAGCCTGGGCAAGTCACTTAACCCCAACTGCCTCAGCAAAAACAAACAAAACAAATCTATTCATGCTACCATCTCTGGCTGAGGATGTTCTCCTGGGAATTGAGCAGTAGGCCCAGAAAATCAACTATAGCTCTTTACTAAGAGTCTCTCAGAGCTGCTAGTGGCTGGCTACTGGCTCAAAGACACTGATTCTTTCTTCAAATTGTATGTCAGTTTACTTGCTGTAAAGCATCTCCAAGAAAGCATGAATTAAAGACCTCTTTTGCATCCTTTAGCACACAGAGAAGACTTAAGGCAGAAAGTAATGAAGTCTTGTTTTCTCTTTATATTATCATTCAACATTTCCTGGATACTAGATCCTCTGTGGTGCCTAGAAAATTTATTCTAATATTTAATATTTTAATAATAGTAAAAATCATTACCTTCATATAACATTTTATTAATATAATCCTATTTAATCCTCACCACAATCCTGGGAGATAAGTGCTTATTGAGGAGGAAGCTAAGGCACACATAGATTAAATGATTTGTCTAGGTTACACAGCTAATAAATGTCAGAGGCAGGATTTGAATTCAGCTTTTCCTGATTTTAGGTTCAGTGCTCTAATTTATAAGTTCAGGTTTGACATTATACTTTATTATGGTATTTTGTTATTGTAATATTATACTTTATTACAATATATAATATTGTACTTTAGGTTTCTTATCAAGCTTTTCAATGGACCCTAAATCTTCTAGGAGGAAAGAAAGTGGCATGGGGTAGGGACATTTGACTCTCTCTTATTTCTTAAAATCCAGAGTCTGTACTGTATAACTTGGCCTCCCCCATTACTGTTACTTATCCTTCAGGGCTCCCATGGACTGGAAGAGAGATTGGCAAATGCTGGGGTATAAGCAAGAAAGTAAAGGAAGACCCATTTTCCAGCATATTATGACTTTGCCAAGGCTCATTACAACTATGTCAACAAACTCTTTGAATCATAAATTCTTAGATTTGGAAGGTTCCTCAGAGGTTATTGAATACAACCTTCATCTGAATAAAATCTTTTTATCATGTACTTGATAAATTGTTATTGTCTTCATTTGCAGACCCCTAATGAAAGGGAAGACACTTTCTTACAAAGCACCTCATTCCATCACTGGGCAGTTCTAATTGTAATGAAACATTTGATATTGAAAAAAAAAATCCACCTCTTGGGAATGCCCATACTACAATTCTAGTTATACCAGAACAAGTCTAATCTTTCTCAAAATGGCAGCCCTTCTCAAATACTCAAAAACATGTATCCCCATTACCTCATCCCAAGTCTTCTCTTCTTTGAGTTAATCATATCAAGTTTTCTCTTATAGAATATTTCTACTTATAGAATGCTCAACTTCTATCCCCTCCAGTTTCATATCCCCCAAAAGAACCACTCATATTGATGGCTGCTGTTTCCTTTCCTTTTTGTGATCATCCTTTTCTGATAATTATTACTATTTTCCCTTTTCTATCTACTGCCCTGGCCTCTAAAATTTTTTTTTAAATTTTGGTTGAAAAAAATATGCTTCACATCACCCAAATCTCTACTCTTGACAAATAGAGAAAAGAAAAAGAAATTTGGAAAAACTTACCTGAAGCAAGGAAATGCAAGGAAAGCATGATAAAGTTTTACCTTGATTATGGGTAAGAAACATGATTTAAAAGTTGGGGAAAAGCACAGAATAAGTTACTATTCTGTAACTAACTGTAATAGGTTATAAAAGATTAAATATATAGTCTTTTAATTAAAATATAATATATAACATAAAATATAATTTATAATATATGGAGTGTTTGGATTATCAAGCTTTATTTGAGGCTGAAGCTTTATTATTTTTAATTTCTTCAGATTACTATTAATTTAACAACAACAATAATAGGGATAGGACCTGAACCTATGTTTTCATGGGTGAGGAAATTTCCTTTAATAATAAAAGTTGGCACTTCCTCTTTAACTTCTAGTCTTAAAGATGTGAAGGGTTAAATGACCTTCCCAGGTCACATGGCCAGAAATTGTCAGAGGCAGGACTTGAATCCAGCTCTTCCAGGCTTCAAGGCCAGTTCTTTATACATTATATGAAGCATAACAATAATGGCAGCAGCAACAACAACAAAATCATCAACAATAACTAAGATGACTTCTATTCTCATCCTTCAAAAGTCCAGGATTTTATTGGTATGGGATCTCTGGTCACTAATATAAAGCCTAATTCTGCTATGTCTTAGAAAGCTAGACTATTCTAATGAGTTTTTTCAGCTGAAAGATTCTTCATCCTGAAGCTAATTTTATGATGATGAATCTCTCTGAACTTCACTAGACTGAGTTTTCAGATGACAGGCACAAAGTCTTTTACCAGAATTGTACTCATAGCTTTTCTTTATTGATAGGTACTGATAGAGCTTGTATTCCACCAGCATCATTTTTTAGAACTCAGGTTTCATAGCATCACAAGACATGAGAATAGGGTTTTAGTTGTGCAATATTCTTTCTTATGGTTTAAATATATGTTACTTACAAAAGAATATGGATGGTTCCTTAAAGTCTGTCTCATTTTTTTCCCAAAGCAGTTTCGGTTTTCCTCATTTAAGTCTAGGAAAGCATGGAATCTTCTCAATTTCAAAAGAACAATCTCAGTCTTTTGTTGATGTTAAGTTTGGGGTTGAATTGTGGCCCTAAAGCCTGCTCCTCTTCCTCCCATGTTTTTGCCTCTCTGTATCTTGAAGAAAAATAGATCAAAACTTTATTTGGCCATTTGAAAGCAATTTTAATGTGGCTTAGTTAATCCAGTCCTTAAATTTTGGAGCTGGCTCCTAAATCCAAAGCAAATTGGTCAAGGTCTGTGGGATTTTGCGGAACAAAGGGGCCAAAAGCACATGTAGAATTCCATTCAGTTCTACTTGATGACAGCTTTTCCCTCCATAACTTCATAAGCCTAAATTTATTTACAAAGCAAAATAGAGGAGGATCACTCAAAAGTAATAAAAATCTATTTCAATTCACCCTTAATGTAGCCTCCTGGGGAATATCAGAATTTGAAACTTCTCTCAAACCATCTCTCCTTCCCAACTCTTTGAATAAAGGCTGTTAAATTTCAGGAGAGTAAATGTTCTTCCACAAAATTCCCATATGTTCCTTAAGGTCCAAGTACTAGATTGAATAAAACACACCTAAGGTGGGTACAAAGAGAATCTTTCAAAATCAGGTTTTGATGACTTTTGACTTTCCATCTCCTACTTAGTCTAGTTTTTTTTTCTTCCTTGGGGTTTATCAAGTCGAAATATTCTGGATTTAGGTGGATTGAGTAGTAGGGTTTGAAGCAGAAATACCTGGGTTCATATTCTGTCTGATACTCTTAGCTGGGTAACCCAGCACAAGTCATTCGGTGTTTTCATCCATAAAATTACAATTAAGGGCTTGAGGACCACTGAGATCTCTTCCAGTTTTAAATCTATGACTTCATGATCCTTTCCCTTTCAGAAAGTTAAGGTAAGGAAAGCAGTCAAATATGCTTGCATCCAAGAGATTTCATTGTATTGCATTTCCTAAATTCATAATCATCTCCATTTAATTCAATGATGCCCTGATGTGGCCAGACCCAAAGATTGTTTTTATTTGTGGCTCACCATTATTTTTTTCTCTACCACACACACACTTCATTTCCTTCCTTTTCAAGGGATGTTTGATCTACCCCTCAGACTATAGCCATTTCTTTAAAAGGCCTGACAAGAGCCCTATTAATAGTGCTCACAGAAGAAAGTCAACCTGATTCAGGGCTCACTGAATCCCCATTCTGTAAATGAAGGTCAAGGTCGAAGGAATGCCATGTGCACAAAGCTGGTGCATTAATGCCATCTGCCTCCCAACTTTTTTATCTGCTCTAAAGACTGATTTGCATTCAGGACACACTTAGGATGGCTTTAAATAGGAAATAAAAAGAATATATATATGTGTGTGTGTGTGTGTGTGTGTGTGTGTGTGTGTGTGTGTTTAATGAAGTTCAATAGCACTAAATTTATTAGGATCAATTACAGAGGAGGACTCCTACTACCTCAAAATTCCTGCCATTTCAGCCACATCATATGGACAACTTATGTTTCTATTTCTTGGATGAAGTCCACTCTTAAATCCATTAGAATTCAAAGCCCTTCTTCCCCTTCCAAACTCATGGACCATTTATTGCTATTCTTGAAGAAAGGAAGAGCTAGCAAGGCTAAATGTAGGGTGGGAAGAAACTTGGTCTTTCAAGTACATTGAAACTCATCTTGCAAGTGGTTCCCAGAGGTTGGGCCTATGAAGAATAATTTCACTGCACCTCATTGGTCTTTTTGTCTGCTGTAGTTCAAATAACTGCTCCCAGTCTCGCTGCCAAATGACCAGCCTCAGCCTGAAGGGAAGCTACCATGTGAGCTGAACGTATCAGTCCTCCTACATTATTAAGAAAGGTACCACAGTCTGTGAGGGAGAAAGAGATTCCACAAGTGAGATTAACTCAGCGAGCAATTTGGTACTTTTTTGGTGACTTAAGGAGATGTATTGCTATTCTATTGGAATGGAATAGGAGATGGGAACAGATATCTGAGTCCCCAAGAAGATCTAGCTTAATCATCTAACACTATGAGTATAATACTTAAGGAGCTGTTCAGTTTTGGTTCAAACTTTCATTTGACAAAGATGTATTAAGTGCCTATCATGTTCAAAATATTATGTAGGGGCTAGTCATAAAAGTAAAAATGAAATGATCCTTACCCTCCAATTATATTTTGGTGGGAACTGGGAGTAGGAAATAACATGGATAGACTTACACAAAATAATGAAGCGTGAAACGAGCAGAACTGAGAGATATCATATACAGTAACAACAATATGGATTTAAGAATAACTTTGAGCAACCAAATCATTGTATTAAAACATCCAAATTAATCACAAAGGACATATGTAGGAAACTGCCATCTGTGTCCAGAGAAAGAACTGATAAATAGAAGTATGTTTTGAATGATTTATCTATATCTAGAGAAGGGAGGAGAGGGAGAGAGAAAGAGAGAGGGAGAAAAGGAGAGGGAAAGAGAGAGAGAAAGAGACAGAGACAGAGAGACAGAGAGATAGGCAGAGAGAGAAAGGATAAGAGAGACAGACAGAAAGAGAGAGAGAGAAAGAGAGAGAGATGTGTATCTAATGACTACATCTCTAGGGTTGGGGAAAGGGGAAAAAAGAAATGTACATGATAACTTTATCATATATTTAAAAGAAATGGCAAATTGTGCCAAGTATTTTAACATAATTAACACGTAGTGGATATCCTACCATCTAGGGGAGGGGTTGGGAGCTGAGGGGAAAAATCTGTAACAGAAAAACATGTAAGGGTTAATGTTGAAGAATTACCCATACATATGTTTTGCAAATAAAATAAAATTTTTTTTAAAAAAGGATTGGCAAATTGTACACAATAGATGTACAGTTTCATGTGCAATCATCTTTATTATATTATATTATAGAAATGATTGTTTCATTCAGAAATTTAAAACAAAATAAATTTGAATTTAAAAAATAACATGTACAGAGAAAAATAAACACAATGTACAGAGAGAAGAAATACAAAGTAATTTTAGGATAAACGGAGGACACTAACAGCTACTTGGACAGAATACAATCAGGAAAGGCATCATATAGGATGTGACACTTGACTTGAACATAAAGGCAGCTAGGGATTCTAAGGATAGAAGTGAGGATAATAGTGTGTTTCAGGTTGCTGGGAGTGGAAGATGGGGATAAAGGTGTGCAGGATGGGCAGTCTGCACAAAGGCAGACAGGAGATAGTGTTGTATATGGCAGTTTAGCTTCAGATAACATTCTGGACTTGGAGCCAAGAAGAGTTCAATACAAATCTCTTCTCAGATCCTGGACAAGTCAGCTAACCTCTTTCAGCCTTATTTTCTTCATCTTAAAGTGAAGAAAACAATAAGAGGGTTGTTGTAAGAGTCAAGTTACATATTATGTGTAAATACAAACATTAGCTAATATGGGAAATAGCAAGTTTCATTGGGGACTAATTAATAGAAGGGGTATCATATACAATGAGCCTTGATAAATAAGCTGAAGATAGATGATGATGGGCTTTAAATATGATAAGAGTTTGTATTAGCCATAGTCACTGAAGTTCTGAAGCAGAGGAATGATATCATTTTTTAAATGGGAAGAGGCTGGAAGGAGAGGACATGATATCATTTTTTAAATGGGAAGAGGCTGGAAGGACAATGTAGGGACATTCTGCAAACCCCTTCTAGGCTTAGGAGAATTAGCAGAAAGGAAAGTTGCTCTCTCAATACATCTTGGAAACCCAGAAAGAGGCAGCTAATATGAAGGAAAGAGCAGAGCTATTATAGTATTGAACCCTCCATCCTTCTTACCAGGACACTCCCATCCCCCACTCCCAATGTAAGCACCATTGAGGGCAAGTGCCATTAAAAAACAAACAAAAAAAAGTTTTGTTTGCTGGAGCAGTATCTTGCACACATTAGGCACTTTGTAAGTTTTTGTCAAATTGAATTTTTAAAAGCTGTTGTAATTTCTTTTGGTCAGGACCAGACACATAATACCAGTATTTGTTTTCTTGAAAAACAAAGGCTTCCTCTTCTCTCTAATTTTTCACATGTTTCTTTTAAGTCATAGACTATCAGATATAAAGGAACTTAGAGATCATTTGTTTCAAATCTCTGCTTTTGCAAATGATTAAGCAGAGAGAGAAGATGACTTTTTCCAAGGGAATGCAACTAATAGCAGAGTAGGATTCAGACCTGGGCCCTCTGATTCTTTGTCACTTTTCACACAGTGACAAATAGTGCATTCTTTGGAGAACTTTTGTTATTAAACATGATGATTTCTCAGCAAATAATGAAATTAGCAACCTATGAGGAGTAGCTCTGTACCTCTCTAGGGCCCCCAGTAAAGCTTCCGGACATTGGTACACTCAGGAAAAGGGGCCAGCTTCCTTTCACAAACCTATCCAAAAGAAGCTGCTCCTGACTGGCTGGAGTCAGGGAGGGCTGTCAGGGTAATTGATTCTCAAAGACTCCATTTCCTTGTTCAAATAAATAACTCCTCATGTAGGCATGCACACACTGCAGAAAGGAGATTGTAGAGGGGTGTAGAGTGCAGACCCTTCTCAACCTAATGGCATTTCAATAATAAAAGTAATTGCTACTACTATTATTATTCATAGGAAGTTTAATGTCTGCAGAAGTATCATTTGAGGTTCAAAACAACCTTGTTTGAGAAATACTACAAGTATCATTAACCCTATTTTACAGGATAGGAAACTGAGATTTAAGAGGTTGAATAAACTGCCTATGATCACATAGCTAGGCAAGTGTCAAAAGTGGGATTTAGACCCAACTCTTCAAGACCAGTAATGATGTCTTTCCTTATTGGAGCTTTTTTTTTAAATTTCTTATTAGGAGGGGCAGCTGGGTGGTGCAGTGGATAGAGCACCAGCCCTGAGGTCAGGAGGACCTGAGTTCAAATCTGATCTCAGACACTTAACACTTCTTAACAAGTGACCCTGGGCAAGTCACTTAACCTCAATTGCCTCAGCAAAAAGTTAAAAAAAAAAAAGCAAAAAAAAATTCTTATTAGGATTATCAAACTTCAGTATACTTAGTTTGTCTCTTTTTGTGTGAACTTTTTTGTGGACAGCAATGTGATGGAGAGGGTCATAGCCAGAAATAATACCAGGTCAATGAGGATATAGTAGACAATTACAATGCTGAAGTCAGTTTGTATGCAAAGTGAAGATATTCTGTTGAAAGGGCAAAGGAGAGGTCCAAGACCAGGATGTCCCATCAAACTGGAATCAGCAGAATACAGCCATGGTCAATGAGAAAGAGAAGAAAAGAAGGAGGAGGAGAAGGAAAATGAAAAGAAGAGGAGCAAGAAGAAGAGGAGGAACAGGAGGAGAAGGCAGAGGAGAGAAGATAGGGAGAGGTGGAGAGAGAGAATTGAATTTTTTGTGGCTTTATTATCCGGTTGGAATAAGTGAAAGCTAGAATACTATCCATACCTATATTCAAAGATTATTGCAAATTTATTTTTAAAAACAGAAATGAGTTTCTAATTATGTATTATATTGGCTTTTATGCATCACAGCTTTCCTAAAATTTTCTGTATTTTGATAAACTGATGATGTCAATAATGTTGGAGCTGCCTTTTAATGCATTATCCCCCAAAATAATTTGTTCAATACACACACACACACACACACACACACACACACACACACACACACACACCCTTTCTCATTTTGGATGTTCTTGGTTGTATTTTCATATAAATTCCAGAGGTTCTATCCAACATGCAGAGTGTCTTCTTCTTCATCATTTAGTCTCTCAGGGATACCAGGGTACCTCTTCAGCTTTCCATCTGTTTTATCATATTCTTACTACATAACTAGCCTGTCTTATTTTCTGGCCACATACATACTTGGTGATGTCTCTCACACCACTTCTTGCACATAAGTCACTGTTGGTAACATGCAGAAGCCTACATGCATCTACCATAAGGTTTTCTATTTCCTGTAGAGTTGTCATTTTAATTCTTCCAAGATCATGGTGTTCTATGACTCCTTGCCAAATAGTATCACTGAGAGATTATTTACTAGTGTTAAAGAGATCTAATAGTGTGGATAATTAAGGGGCTACACAGCAAATTGGAATTGCTGAGGTCAGCAGTTATGATGCCAAAATTCCTAAATGATTGATACTTTTATTTTCCTGAACTGATCATGTACTTTGGTGTAATATTCACAGAGCCTTTATGATCCATAGTAATATGTTTAGCTTGGGAAAATGATATCCATGGATAATTCAAAAATTCAAGCTAATCAAGAGTATCAATTCTTTTCTCCATCAATTATTTGTTTATACATAGTTGTTTAGTACTCATATTTTTCCCTGGCCCACCATCTGGTAAAAGCTGGGTGGGAGAGTCATCCTAAAGTGGACCAGACAAATCCCAAGAGACCACTTCTGCTCTGTCTCACTCTCCTACCCTGGCAGATGATTATACAACAGAAGGCAAGGGAGGAGTGTGCATCAAGAAAGAGGGAATCATGCTCCAAATCATTAATAATAAGATAAAAGTAAATCAAAATAACTCTAAGGTTTTTGCTTCAATTCTGCAAATTGACAAAGATGACAAAAGATGGGAATTATCAGTGATGGAAAGGTTTTGAGAAGATAGGCTCACTAGTGCACTGTTGGTAGAATTGTGCATCAATAGAAAGAAGTGTTTTAAAAAGCATTTTGGAATCCCACAAATAAAGTGATTAAAATGACCATATAGTAAACTCAGAGATTTCACTGATATACCCTAAGGAAGGCACTGATCAGAAGAAAACTTCCATATGCATCAAAATATTTATAGTAACAACACTTTATGATACCAAGGATTTGGAAGGAAAGTTGATGCCCATTCTTTGAGAAATGGATAAGCAAACTGTGGTACATTAATAGGACTCAAGAAACATAAATGAAAAGATTCACAAAACAATCAAAAGTGAATGTCACCAAATTAAAAAGAAAAAAATAGAGATCTAAGAAGACCTCCTCTTTGCAGAGGTGAAAGATATAAGCTGGTGTGGTATACTTCATAAGCTTTCAAACTTAGAAAATGTTTTGCTGATTTTTTTCTCCTGTTTTTTCTTTGAAAAAATCTTATTTATTATATAAAATGGCTCTATGGGAGGGAAGAGGAAGAAAAATACTGGAGAAAAATTTGGTGATGTGAAAAAAGCAATGGAATTTAATTAAGAAACCCAAACAAACACAAAGAAAGAGTGTATTCAAGAATCTCAAAGACTACAGAGAAATCACAAAGAGAAGTCCTGAGAAAAAAATCACTGGATCTGTTGACTAGGAGGTTGCTTGTCATCTTTAAGACAGTAGTTTTGGTAGAGTGATATGATGGGAATGAGATTAATAGGATTAAAAAGAAAGCAGGTAAGGGTGACTTTTCTGTAGAGAAGGTTAGTAATGAAAAGAAGAAATTATCTAATCATAGTCAAGGCAGATATCTGGAACAAAGGAAAGTTTTATTTTAAGAAAATACAAAACCTTCAATCTGTCTCCATTTACAAGAAGTAGTTTTGTTGCTATTTATATAAGGAAAGGAGCCTCTGGACAAAAAGGAATATTAGGGATTAGACAAATTTCAATGGACTAGAGAAAATCCAGATGAAGAAAATATGTCAGTCAAAATTGACACATTTTCTGCAATGTCTGGTCCTGGCGATACACCAGAGGCTCTTAGAGGTTAAATGACTTACATAACTAGTGTCTATCTTAGACAGGACTTGAATCCAGGTCTTTCTAGCTCAGAGGTCTGATTTCTACCCTACCCATTGCTTCAAATAGAAAATTTAAATATGTGAGAGGGTGGAGAAAGTGGGAGAAGATGGAAACAAGAAACTGGTTAGTCTTGCAAAGAGAAGAAGTCTTAGAAAGACACATCCCTTTCTCATAGGTCTAGAGCTGGAAGGTTCTTGAGAGGCCATCCAATTCAATGTCTTTTATCTTTAACCATAGGAAACTGAGGCTCATGGAGTTTCAGTTACTTGCTTAAAGTGAACCTAGGTCTTTGGACTTCTAAGCCAGGGCTCAATCCACTGTTCCAGTGGATCTTGACTGATCCAAGAAGGAAGTGAGAAGGAGAATACAGATGAAGCCACAGAGGATCCACCTTTGGATAATTAGCCCCCAAATTTTCAGAGTGCTACTTGTATGTGAAAGGGGAAAAAATTGCACCCATTTCCCTTTTCCTCTTAGAGCATTCCCAAATGTTGTTTTCCTCATAGAGCCCTGAAATCAGCTAAATTCTCATGGAGGTGAAAGAGTTACAGAACTATTAAAAACTATTGTACAAAAATATCAAACCAGCATTTTTGTTCATCAATTCAGATTTAAAATTTAATTTCATGGTACAATGAACCCATACACAGTTATATCTATTAAGGTCATCCACTCCCAGTTCTTCAGCTTACTCTGGGTATTGATGACTGTAAAACTTTTAAGAGATAAGAATCACAGCCTTATACTTCTCAGTGCTCACAGTTTTAATATGAGTCAAGATTTTTCTGACTCTCAAATACCTGATGTCATTTCTTCTCCCCTCTTAGTTTTTTTTAACCTTTCTCCAATACTCACATGCAGTTTTAAAAAACAGATTTGGGGGAGACAAAAAAGAGAGAGTTGCTCTTATTTGAGTCTTACATTCTTTCAAGAGGAGATACATGCATTGTGTTTGAGTTTTTTACTTAAATTCTCATTTTTTATCAATTTCCTCTACAAACTCCAAAAACAAAATCAGCCCAGTTTTTCCAATGCTTCTCATTAGTGTAAGAATGGATGCTTAATTCATTAAATTTTCTTTTGTCTTCCAAACAATTAATGCAATTGCAAAATTCAAAATGTTAATTTGACAGATTTTGGATTTTGGAATAGTTTAAACATTCAGATCCCAGATTAAATCAATGAAGTTGTGGCATATATATGTGCATACTCAAATATACATATGTACATATATGTATATTTGTGCAAGAATTTATATATGTAAATTCTTGCACAATGCATATAAACATTACATGCTGTATTTATCATATACTATATGCATGTTACATATTATGACATGATATATCATTGGGTGTATTATATAATTTATATATGTATATATCATATATAAATATGTACACAGACATGCATCCATGCATACACTGGGGCAGGAAGGTGACTCAGTGGATGAAGTACTGAGCTTAGAGTCAAGAAAATTCCCCTTCCTGATTTCAAATCTGACCTCAGTCATTTATTAGCCATATGATCCTGGGCAAGTCACCTTAATCCTATTTGCCTCAATTTCCGTATCTGTAAAATAAACTGGAAAAGGAAATGGAAAATCATTCCTATAACTATTGAATTGAATACTACTTGACCTGAATACTACTGAAAAACAACAGAATACATACCTATTTAAATATATATAAATATATATATATATATGGTGTATATACATACGTACATACATATATAGGTATGTATATTATATATTTATATAATATACATACCTATACACCAAATTGTATTATCCCCAAAAGACTTTAATTTCTGTTCCATTCCATTAACTCTAAGTCAATACAGGATTTCAAAACCTTATACTACTTTCAGAGTCCCTTTGTGTTAATACTAGTAAAAGACTCATTCTACAGGGAAAGGAGCAAGGATGTGAGCAGTCAGAAAAAGTAAGCAAATCTCTTCCCAGGAAGGATTGTGAGAGCATGATTAATGACAGAAAAACTCCAGATGGTCTTCACACTGATCTGAGCTAGAGGGGCCTACAGGGGCTGACTACTCAAATGATTTGGATTATACCAATAGGTCTGAGTTTTCTGCATAAGTGGCCCTCCTGCCTCTTCCTTCCTTAGGTGCCTACATTAATATCAATATCATCCTCATTTGGAAAAGGTTTCTCTGGGTATTTTCAATTTGCAGCAAGTTTTACATTTTTTCTCTCTCTTTTTAATACACATTGCTTTATGAATCATATTGGCAGGGAAAAATCAGAGCAAAAGGGAAAAATCATGGGAGAAATAAAAAAATGAAAAAGAGAAGTGAGCATAGCATGTGTTGATTTACATTTGATTTCTTTAGGTCTACATTTTCTCTTCATGCCCTAATTTGCAAACACTATATAAATATAAGCTACTATTAGTTTGGACTCCATGTTGAATCTATTGTTTTTAGAATCTGCCTAGAAAGAAATTAATTCATCTTGTTTTAGTAGTAGAACATTATGGATTTTATTTGGCAAATAGCAATCTGGCTATGATAATGGATGCATATTAATAAGACTTTCTGTTTTGATCAGGAAAAGGAACAAGGTCAACTTTAGAACGCACTCAAACTCTTATAGGATGATAAAGCACCTTGGTTCATTTGAGTTGCAGATTATAGGAAATATGACTTCCTCATTTTGAAGAAAACCTGACTTTAAAGGCTTTTGAACATCAATCATACTCTCCAAACAATAGTTTGATGAGGTAACTACAAGTAAATTAGAAACATAAGGATTACATTTTCCTGAAAATCCATATGGATTTAAAAATCAAGGGGGAAAGAGCCTATGGCAAAACATGTTTTCGACATGGCCCAAATTCAAATGTTTGAAAATGGTTTGGGATTCTTATCAATGAACCCAGAAATCCTGATAGCCATCGTTGTTGTGTATTTACTAGCTTGGGCCTTTGCTTTCCTAGAAGAAGAGGAGAATGTCTGTTGTCTGTTGAGGAGAATGGTAGACTCAGATTCAGGAGTTCTAAGTAATGTGCTGGATCAAACAGAGAATCAAACAATGGTACACCTCACTTATTTTCTGAGATCTGAGCAGTATTTTAGCCTGATCCATAATATATAAGAATACCCTCCATGTCATATCCAACAAGTGGCTATCTTTATTTGAAGATCTGTTGTGAAGGGGGACTCTCACTTTCTAAAGGAGTCAAAAATCTTTGAGATAGTTCTCATTGATGGGAAATGCTTTCTTCACTCCAGACCTTAATTTGATTCTTTATAACTTTATCTTCTGTTCCTTATTCTTCCCTAGAGACAACTAAGTGGAGGAATGGATAGGGAACTAGGTCTGGAGTTCAAATCCAACCTCGGGTACTTACTAGCTGTATGACTATAGGCAGTCACTTAACCTTTGCCTTTGCAAAGTTTTACAGTTTCTTCAACTGTAAAATTTGAATAATAATAAGATCTACCTCCCGTAGTTATTGTTAAGATCAAATAAGATAATTGTTCTAAACTGTTTAACAGTTTCTGGTACATATTAATACTTAATAAATTATGGTATTTCATAAATAAAGTATTTAATGAATGTCCCCTTCTCCTCTGGGATTAAACAGAACATAAACTTGTTCTGTTTAACTATCTTTCATTAAAGATTAAACTATCTTTTTTTTCTTTTTGCAAGATATAATTTTGCAAGATCTTTTTTATCTTTTTGAAAAGGCTTGTAAGTATTTGAAAGCAGTTATATTATCTATCTCAGCATTTTTTCTAGGCTAGGTATTCCCAATACCTTCAACCAATCATCTTATAGCATGAACTTGAGGCTTTCATCATTTTATTTATCAGCCTCTGCATGTTTTTCAACTTATGAATGTCCTAATTTTGTTTGGTCCTCAGTTTCTCAACCTGAAACAGGATACAGTAACACTTTTTTCTTGATAAGGTTATTGGGAATACTAAAAAAAAAGCCTAACTTTGATATGGTCCACAGCAAATTTTTAAAAGTGTATTAAATACCTAATATATAAGAAACATGGTTCCATGTACTTGAGGGGAATAAAAAGTTTAGTCATGACTCAATCTCTACACTTACGGAGCTAACAGTATAATAAGTGAACCAAGATATTATCATAGCTAATACAGTACATGATATTTTATAAGTATCTTTAAAATAATACCAAAATAAAGGAAGTTTGAGGAATTTATTTTTACTAACAAATGAGATCAGGGAAGGCTACATGAAAAATGTAAAAATTTAATTGGGCTTTAAAGAATGGATAGGACTTTTATAGATAAAGTTCAGGGTGAGTGTTGGAAGAATATGCCAGGCATGAGAAAAGACATGGAAAAGTATGGAGGCATACTTAGGGGGAGATTTTATTTGGCTGGAAAACAGAGTAGAGGGCAGTAAATCAAAAGAGTGAGAAGGAAAAAGGAAAAAATGTTTTAGAGGGCCATGAATGCCAGGCAAAGGAGTTTGAATTGACTTGTATGATGGTCTCTTTCTAGATGAAAAGAAAAGAAACACATCTCACACAAGAAACTTATCTAGTTATAATTCATGGATGCCAAAATCATGAATAGAACAAAGACATGCCAGCTTATGACATAGCCACTCCTTACCTTTTGTTCTGATTCATATATGCTTGGACATACATGAAGTCCAAACAGAAGCCAAATTTGCCAGGACTGCAGACTGGACATTAGTGGCTCTAAAATATTGGATCATATAATGTTTTATATTCAGGAGAATAAATGGAGCTAGTTATACTTTATACATTCACCAAACTGGGATAAGTAGATTCTGAGGCATCTTGGAATATACTTCACACATTGCATAAGAAGGTTGCATGAGGAAGAGAAGGAAGAAGAAGAGGAAGAGGAGAAGAAGATGATGATGATGATAAAGGAGCAGGAGGAAGAAGAGTAAGAAAAAAATCAAATGGGAAAAGGGGGCTAGAATTGAAGGAGGACTTTAGCACAATGACATGCTTCCACAAGATGAATGATCCAAGGAGTAGGAGAAAGACTACTTTTGAGAGAAGATACAAAGAAGAGAAATAAAAGAAAAAGGAAATAAAAACTCAGGGAGAAGAAGAAATACACTGGTAAGCCAAGGCCAATAATACAATTTAATATAACATTGTAAACAGTATTACAAGGAAAATAAAGTTGGTTTTCTTTTCTTTAGCATATACATAGCATGCAAAGTATGTTCAACCTCAAGCAAATATCTGCTATCTATGACAAGGTGTGGGCTGAATTTCAGGAACATCTTTCAACTTTTGCAAAGTTGACTCATTCCTTTATGCGTTCTTCTTTAGTTAAATTATTCCTTTATATCTTGCAGTTGCAAAAGAAGAACCATGTTACACACACAAATGGTAAGCATACATATGCTGGACTGAGAAGACAAAAAAAGACAAATGACATTCTAGGAACAAGAAATACATTAACAGGATAAGGTCATGGCAGATTTGGCAAGTGCTTTGCACTTGGATGATATTATTTGGATAATATCTCAACTGAGATAATTTGAGGATCAATATTATCATTTCTTAGAAGGAACAAAGCTGCTTTTTCCTTAAATCTCCTTCTTCTTGGAGGAATGCTTCATATCAATTATTTAGTCTCAAGTTTTCAGCAGTAATTCTTCCCTTTCTTCACTGTATAACATTCTTCCACAATCCATTTTCCAGACAAGGGTCAAGATTTCCCATGGAAAAAGTGAATTTTTCATAATCCCTCAGGTTATCAGCAATGTCTAGCCTATTCATAACCCTTCTAAATATCAATATCTAGAATAAAGATTCTTTTTTTTCTTTTCTTTTTTTCTTTTCTTTTATTTTTTATTATAAAGCTTTTTATTTACAAAACATATGAGTGATTTTTCTACATTGACCTTTGCAAAAACTTTTTTTTCCCAAGCTTTTCCCCTCCTTCCCCCCACCCCCCACCCCTAGATGACAGGTAATCTAATACATGCTAAGTAGGATAAATCATATGACAAATACAATACATGTATACATATCTATACAGTTATCTTACTGCACAAGAAACATCAGATCTAGAAAGAGAAGAAGAAAAAACAACCTAAGAAGGAAAACAAAATGCATGGAAATATTCACAGGAAGCATTAAAATGCTGTGTTGTGGTTCACTCTCAGTTCCCACAGGCCTCTCTCTGGATGTATATGACTATCTTCATCGCTGAACAATAGGAACTGGTTTGAATCACATCATTGTTGAAGAGAACCATGTCCATCAAAATTGATCATCGTATAGTCTTGTTGCTGTGTATAATGTTCTCCTGGTTCTGCTGATTTCACTCAGCATCAGTTCATGCAAGTCTCTCCAGGCCTCTCTGAAATCGTCCTGCTGGTCGTTTCTTACAGAACAACAATATTCCATAACATTCATATACCATAATTTATTCAGCCATTCTCCAATTGATGGGCATCCTTTCAATTTCCAGTTTCTTGCCACTACAAAAAGGCTGCCACAAACATTTTTGCACATGTGGGTCCCTTTCCCTCCTTTAAAATCTCTTTGGGATATAGACCCAGTAGAAACACTGCTGGGTCAAATGGTATGCACAGTTTGATAACTTTTTGAGCATAGTTCCAAATTGCTCTCCAGAATGGTTGGATCCATTCACAGTTCCACAAACAATGTATCAGTGTCCCAGTTTTCCCACATCCCCTCCAACAGTTATCATTATCATTTCCTGTCATTTTAGCCAATCTGACAGGTGTGTAGTGGTATCTCAGAGTTGTCTTAATTTGCATTTCTCTGATCAATAGTGACTTGGAGCACCTTTTCATGTGACCAGAAATAGTTTCAATTTCTTCGTCTGAAAATTGTCTGTTCATATCTTTTGACCATTTATCAATTGGAGAATGGCTTGAATAGAATAAAGATTCTTAAACTGGGGTATGTGAATCTTTTTTAAAAAGCATTTTGGTTGTTGTATTTTAATATAATTCTTTTCCTTATTATTCCTATGCATTTTTTGTGTATTTCAAAAAATTATCCTCATAAGAGGTCTATAAGCATCAGCAAACTACCAAAGGGGTCTTTAACATATGCAAAAGCAGGTGAAGGATCCCTGCTTTAAAAATATTATATAAAAGGACAGACATCAGGTGCTGTTTCCACATTATTTTCCAGGTGATCAGGGATAATAAAATTCCTTTAAAATATGTTTATCAATATGAAAACAAAATTCATCAGAAGAGGCAGAAAGGAAGCTGATTTTTTTTTCAGATTAGATGGTGGAAGAATGTTACACAGATTAGAAAGAAAAGGACTACTGAATACTTGGGGGCAAGTCATAGATATGAGGCTCTCCTCAAGGAGGAAAGAATTGCCTCCTCTAAGGAAAACGCATCTGCTTTCCCTCTAAGAAAATAGATTATTATTATGTCACATAAACTATTGCTTTGTAAATGCAAGCAAGAAAAAGCAAATAATGATTTTTGGTGATTCTGTGCTTACTGAGCATGAGGTAGCTATTTATTAACCTGGATGACAAAGGCCCTCCCTCTTAAGATTTGTTAAAAACAAATCACTACAGTTCATTTCTGGGGATTCACTCTGGCATAAAAGTCAGTGCCAGTGAGAAGGTAGAAACTACTGATAAAGATTACAAAGTCATCACCAAGAAACTGAAGCATGGGGTGATATTTTTATTGCTGATTCCAAACTTTAGAAGGAAAAGGAAAATTTGGGAAGTGCATATCTTCTTAAGAAAATGCTTATCTGTTGGATAATTTTGACTATATTAAGTTAAAAAGTTTTTGTATAAACAAAACTAATGCAGACAAGATTAGGAGGGAAGCAATAAATTGGGAAATCATCTTTACATTTAAGGGTTCTGATAAAGGCCTCATTTCTAAAATATATAGAGAATTGTCTCATAATTATAAGAATTCAAGCCATTCTCCAATCAATAAATGGTCAAAGGATATGAACAGACAATTTTCAGATGATGAAATTAAAACTATTTCTAGTCACATGAAAAGGTGCTCCAAATCACTATTGATCAGAGAAATACAAATTAAGACAACTCTGAGGTACCACTACACACCTGTCAGATTGGCTAAAATGACAGGAAAAGATAAGGATGAATGTTGGAGGGGATATGGGAAAACTGGGACACTGATACATTGTTGGTGGAACTGTGAACGGATCCAGCCATTCTGGAGAGCAATTTGGAACTATGCTCAAAAAGTTATCAAACTGTGCATACCCTTTGACCCAGCAGTGTTTCTATTGGGCTTATATCCCAAAGAAATCTTAAAGGAAGGAAAGAGCCCCACATGTGCAAGAATGTTTGTGGCAGCTCTTTTTGTAGTGGCTAGAAACTGGAAACTGAATGGATGCCCATCAATTGGAAAATGGCCGAACAAATTATGGCATATGAATGTTATGGAATATTATTGTTCTATAAGAAACAACCAACAGGATGATTTCAGAAAGGCCTGGAGAGACTTGCATGGACTGATGCTGAATGAAATGAGCAGAACCAGGAGATCATTATACACGGCAACAACAAGACTATATGATGATCAATTATGATGGACATGGCTCTCTTCAACAATGAAATGTTTCAAACCACTTCTAACTGTTCAATGAAGAAAGCCATATACACCCAGAGAGAGGGATATGAAATGTGGACTACAACATAACATTTTCATGTTCTCTATTGATGTTTGCTTGCATTGTGTTTCCTTTCTCTGATTTTTTTTCTTGTAGATATGATTTTTCTTGCACAACAATGATATATGGAAATATGTATACATATGTCCAATCTGACAAGTATTTTAACATAATTAACATGTAGTGGGTTTCCTGCCATCTGGGGGAGGGGTGGGGAGTAGGGGGGAAAAATTTGTAACAGAAAGCTTTGTAAGGGTCAGTGTTGAAGAATTACCCATACTTACATTTTGCAAATAAAAAGTTTTAATTTAAAAAAAGAAAAGAGGGGCAGCTAGGTGGCGCAGTGGATAGAGCACCAGCCCTGAAGTCAGGAGGAACTGAGTTCAAATGTGGTCTCAGACATGTAACAGCTATGTGACCCTGGGCAAGTCACTTAACCCCAATTTCCTCAGCAAAAAAAAAAAAAAAAGAAAGAAAGAAAGAAAGAAAAGAAAATGGTATCTGTGAAGTAGACTTAGATTACCATAGCTTACATTTTGGTAGCTATAGTCTCCTGGCCAAGGATGGAGTGAATCTGACAAGGACTGGTAAGAATATATTTGCTCATTGTCTTGTAAAAATGTTCAAATGGTTTTAATCTGAAAAAAAAATAGAAACAAAGAAAACTTCTGCATATGTCCACCAATTTAGTATAATTTCAATGTAGGAAGAAGAATAGTGGCAGAAATTCCCCAAAATCATAGAAAAAATGTCTAGGAAAGGATCCAAAAATATAATCCAGATGTTGGTATGTAGCTACAAAATATTAACCAAGCAAAGAGAACTAAATAGGTAAATGTGGGAGGGTATGAAGAAAGATAATATAATTAGAAGATATATTTATCTGAGGAAACACAAAAACATGGGGGTAGAATTCTGATCTTCACATTTGGGTGAAGATCAACAAAAGCAGAAACAAAAGCGTAGCTCTTATTGGACTGTAATTTAAACCACATGAACAGCAAGAAGAACCAGAGGAGAAGTTCAGAAAAAAAATCACAAACTTGTAACAGAGGTATGATGTAGGACCTTATTTACATAGACATCTGCTGAAGTTCTTGATTTATCCTAATCGTAATCTTAACATTCAAAAGGTGAGATAACTCACTAATGAAGATAATTGCTATTCTGAATCTGATTTTCATTAGCCAGGAAGAACCAGTTATTGTGGTAGAAATTATGAGAACTTAAGGAAAAGTGAGGAAACTAGGAAAAAGCCTGACTTAAAAAAAAAAAAAACAGTTTTCTAATTTAATTGTCATTGGGGAACTCCAGAAAAGGAAATCTTTTCTACCAATATACCAATGCAAATTAGCAATTGCTCTGCAATTAGAATCTTAAAGAGTTGCCTGTAACATTCTAGTCCAATATATACCTGAGATTTTGGGAAACTAGATTTGAAAGGGTTAAGGAAAAGGATATATAGTTATTAGGGAAGTTTCAGGAAAACGTGCTGAATAATATATCATTGTGGAGCTATGAATTGGTCTAGTTATTCTGGAAAACAATTTGTAATTCTGATGAAAAAGTAATCACTGGTCATAACCTTTGATCCAGAAATACTAATATTAGGAATAAAGCAGAAAGATCAAAGAAAGAGGAAAAGGATCCATAGGTACAAAAATATTTATAACAACTCTATTCATAGTATTCCCAAACTGGAATTAAGAAAGCATCACATATTGGGGAATGACTAGACAAATTATGTTTAATGAATGTATGCTAAAATTATTGTACCACAAAAAATGATAAAACAGACAATTTCAGAAAAAACTAGGAAGAGCATTATAAAATGATACAAAAAGGGAGCAGAATTAGTAGAACAATTTATATGACAGGAAACATCATAAAGAAAAAAATCTTTGGAAGATTTTAGAAATCTGATCAATATAATAATAAATTATGATTTCAGAGAAATAGAAATGAAGCTTGCTGCTCACCACCAGACATGGGAGTTTTGGACCTAAAGTATAGAATGAAGAAAACACATTTTAGACTTATCTAGTATGGGAATTTAATACTATGTATATTTATTACAAGTATTTAAAAAATATATTAGACTAGGAATAAGGAGAGAGAATGAGGGAGACATAATAAAGGCTCATAAAAACAAACAAATAAATAAAACATATGTTAGCATCATCTCCCCTCCCTTGAAATTCTGAAAGTACAAAGAGAAACTATTCTAAAGAAGAAAAAAGAAAAGTTGTCAAAAAAAAAGAGCAACACTGATGCTCAAAGAACTCATCAATCAACTTATATTTTTAAAAGGAAAAGTATAGATGGAAACAAGGGCATGTAATGAAGGATGAATACAAAAATGAGACATGGTCATTTAAGAAAAGTGACAGATGCACCCAGAACTCAGAATGAGCTGAAGGTGACAAAGATAGTTAAGGACAGGGTTTGTTTAAAGTTAAAAGAGCTATATTTAGAAAAAGTGGAAGATAAAAGAAGGGATGGAGCTGTCACTCAGGGTATTTTGGACAATGATAACTGAGAATAAGTAGATGAGCTCAGTTTTTCTTTTGCTTCTACTTTCTCTGCCAGGTAGAATGATCTTTGGACAAGACAGAAAAATGATAATAAGTATCTGATGCATGAAATAGATGGAAAGATATAGCAGTAGAGCAACTGGATAAATTCAAGCCCTGTGGCCCAGGTGATCGATATTCTATGGAACTATATGAATTGTATGTGATTGTTGAACCTTGCTCAATGATCTTTGAATGATCTTGAAAAATTAGACAGCAAGATCAAGGGAGGGCAAATTGACCAGATTTTCAAAAGAAGAAGAAGAAGAAGAAGGCAGAGTAAACCAAAGTTCAATTGCTGGCAGTATTCTAGAACAAGAGTGATGATTGGCAAACATCTAAAAAAAAAAAAAGAAATAGTGATTTCAAATAGTTATCATGGCTTATCAAGAACAGGTCATGCCAGAATACCTTTGTTCTTTTTGAGGATTGGGGTAAAAGATGAGATTACTAGATTGGCAAACCACAGGAATAGTGTGTGTATATATATATATATATATACATATATATATATATAATTTTCTCATATCTTTACAAAGCATTTGATAAAATTTCTTGTATTTCTTTTGTGGAAAAAGGTGGGAGGATAGATATATGATAGAAAAGAAAATTTAAATATAAGGATGTGCTGGAGTTAGTTCAAAATAAATATGGGAGAACTGATTGTGAAATTTTCAATGTGAAGATTTACATTTTGAAAATCAGCAAATACTACAAATCAAAAATGGAAATATACATATATACATACATACATAAACATATGTATATACATATATGTATGTGTATGTATTGTTTTGTTGATTATCTAGGCTTAAGAAAATGACAAAAGAGAATCTTACCAATGGGGTTAAACTTAAAAGTGAGTCATGCATACACTCACTAACCCAATGAATTGTTAAACATTTACCAGCAGCACCACAGTTAGCTGAATTAGGACTTGGTTCAATAACCAGATGCAAAAAGTAGTCATTAATTGTTCAATTATAGCCTGAAGGGCCCTATTATAGACTTCAGGGTGCTTGTCTGGTCTCTTACTGTTTAACACTTTTATCTATTACTTAGCTAAAAGCATAGATAGCAAACCTATTAAATTTCCAGATAATCCAAAACTTGGGAGTACTATTTTTTAACTCACTGGAAGATCAAGTAAGGATATGAAAATAACTTGATAGATTATAATGCTGGCCAAATTGATATAGTAAAACTTTTTTGGAGAAAAATGTAAAATCTTACTTGGGTTCAAAAAATCAACTTTACATGTACTACAGAGAGAAATACATCAAAATATTTGAAAAATAATCTGGCACTGGCAGCAAAAAAAGAAAAGATTTTGATTGTGTTAAGTATTTAGTACCTAAGAGTAAGGAGGTAGACTTGAACCAATTTTGGGTGCTAAATTTTTAGAAAAAAACATTCATAAGCTTGAAAGCATCCTGAGAATGGCAACCAGAATGGTGAAAAACTTGAGATCAATCCACTGTAATTTATTAAGCATTTATCTTGTGATGAATGCTGTGTTCATTGTCACATGAAAGTCAGCCAAGGATATTGAGGATATTTTTACAGAAGAAGAAAAGACAGGTGCAGATATGATAAATATCTTTATTTGAAAAATGAACTACCATGTGGAAGAGACTAGATTTGTTCTGTTTGACGTCTTAAGGAGAACTAGGAGCAATGAAAGGAACTTGCAAAAAAAATGAATTTAAACTTCATTTAAACAAGGAATTTCTAAAAAAAAAAAAAAAAAAAAAAATTAGAGACATTCATTCCAAAGTGAAATTGACATACTTTGGAGATGTCTTCAAGTAAAGGCTGAATGCTCACAATATGGCAGGGAAGGCTTTGAAGTTTAGATTGGGCTTTAAGATTTCTTCCTATTCAAAAATTTTAAGTCACCAATAATTTTCCATTGGTGAATTTCGCATGGATCCTCCCTCCATTTTGTGTAGGGACCCACCCCAGCCTTCATTCCCTTCCTGGCCCTATTCCTGACTTTTAGACAACAAAACTATATTCCTGCTGTTTCTTGATCCTGGAACTTCCCTCAGTTCTTCATTTTGGAATATTCAAATACACCCTGAGGCCTTTTTAACCTGGAATATCCTGTTGCAAGATTTCCCCCTTTCTTCCATTAGTGAGTTTCACCATATGATTCCATTTTAGGGAGGGGTCCAAGTCAGCTTTCAAAGCTGACTTGGACCCCTCAGAGCCCTATTCCTGGACTTCAAAATAATACCTTCATTTCTCACTCTTTTCTCCCCCAACCCTAGCCTTTAGGTTCCTTTTTCTGTGTTGTCTTCCCTCATTAGAATGAATGTAAATTCTTTAGAGCCCAGAAGTGTTTGGTTTTGCCTATGTTTATATCCACAATGTTTAGCATAGTGCCCTGTAGATAGTAAGCACTTAATAAATGTGTACTATCATTCTTTCTTTTCTGATTCTGTAACTATATTATTTATAAGGCAGATAAAAATGCACAAAAGAAATTATTTCCTCATTATCTTTTCATGTATCCCTTTTTTCTCCCTTTAAGAAAAAGTTTTTCTTCTTCTTTTCTTCTTCTTCTTCTTCCTTCTTCCTTCTTCTTCTCCTTTTTTCTTCTCCCTTCTTTTTTCTTCTTTCTTCTTTTTCCTTCTTTTCTTTTTTTTTCTTCTTTTTTCAAGGCAAGGCTAAGTGACTAGGACAGGGTCACACAGCTAATACATGTTAAGTATTTGAGGTGAGGCCAAATTGAAACTCAGATCTTCCTGACTTCAGGGCCAGTGCTCTATCCATTGTGCCATCTAGCTGCCCCCCAGAGGGCTGATTCTAAGTCAACTACTTCCACTTGGTAGATGACAACACTGGTCCCTACATTTTGAGAAGGTATCTTCAATCTGTGTAAATTAATCATTTATAATTTATATATATGCATAAATATACACCCATGGTATGTATATATTAATGGCATGTATTAGTAATTAGATAGCTAAAACTTATACCAAACCTATATTGAAAGAAATGAGATAAATATTAAATAACATTTTATTTTAAAGTCAGAAGAGAATCAGTGGAATATATTGTGTAGTCAGGTGACATGGTCAGATCTACCCTTTAGGAAAATCATTTTAGTAACTGTGTTGAACATGAATTAGAGAGGGGAGAAGCTCACCAAAAAAATAAATTATACCACTGTAATAGTCAAGGTGAGAAGTTATAGGAACCTGAACTAAAATCATGTAAGTGGAAGGAAGACAGATATAATATGTAAAGATAAACACAAAAAGATTTGGAAAATAATTAGATATGTGGGTTAAGATATGAAGAATTAAAAATAATACTGAGATTGTAGAAATGAAAAGCTGAAAGGTTGGTGGTGTCCCTAATAAAACAATAGGAATATTTGGAAGAGCAATGGATCTGTGGAAAAGGATCTGTGACTCATTTTATCCACCCAGAACAAAAAGGGAGAGATGGGGCTTTCAACAACCATTGTTATTGGATACCACCCTCTGGGAAGTGCCTACTAGAGCCATCAAATGATCTGGAAATCTGGAGGTTGATATGCTGGGTTAGGAATGAAGAGGAATTTTCTTAATTATACCTGTACTGAGGCTGCAGTTTCTGCTGTACTGGTTAGGTTAAAATTTCACAAGGAGCCTATCTCAGGCTCAGAAGAGACACTATTGAAATTTTGCATGTCAGAGCAAGTGGGGAATAGTGGATGATCATTGGAAGAGAAGGTTAGCTTTACAATTAACTATTCACAGGAAGGATAGAATGGGACCTGTTTTCTCACCTTCCTCATGGTTGATCACATATGTATTAAGATCAAGCCATGGTGCCTTTGGGATTAGGTCACAGTTCCCCCAGGATTCAACTCCTACTTTGCAAACAATTGGACCATAGAAAACCACTAGAGATTTCAAAAAGATGAGGAACAACATTAAAGATATTCATAAGAACAATTATTCTGACAATGGAATGAAGGATGCATTTTAGAAGAAAAGAAAATGGAAACCTGGAGGTATTCTGAAAGTAGTTGGTCATGTAGATCAGGAACTGAGCAGGGAGTCAAATCTGGAAAGACAGTTTAGGAAGACATCTGCACCGAGGTGTTAACTGGGAACAAATGATATTGCAAGGGAGAGTGCTCAGAGAAAAGAGGGTACCTAATGACACATTAAGGAGTCCAGAAGAGGATGATGGTAATTCAAAAGAGAAAGAAAAGGAGCATTTAAGGAGGTGGGAGGATGACCAGAAAAATGCTATATCTCTAAAGCCTCTGGACAATAGCATCATTATAATGAGAGCAGTTTAATAATTGTTAAAGCTTTCCTAAATGTTACCTTATTTAGCTTTTAGAAGAATCCCAGAAAACATGTAGGATACCTATTATAAAGAGATCATTATAATATGGAAAAGAGTGACAGATTAAGGGTTAGAGAACATAAATTCTTGTCCTAGCCAAAACATTTATTATTTTGGAATCTCTAAATGAATCATGCCGGATTTCAGTTTACTCACTAAAATTGAGTTAATTAGACTAGGTTATTTTTACAGCTCTTTAGAGTTTCTAAAGTGCTTTTGATCCATTATATTATTTGAGCCTCACAATAATGCTGTGAAGTATAGAGGAAAGGTCTTGATATCTACATTATACAAATGAGGAAAATGAGATAAATAGAACTAGCTGATCAAGAATTAGAACCTGGGAGTTCTATTTCCAGATACATCTCTTTCCACAATATTTCATGTTGCCTCCTTTTATATATGATCATCTTGTTGAGGCTATAAAATGGAGAAAAGGGACAAAGCAGCATGGTAGATAGAAAAAGCACACCAGGAGCGTGAAGTTGGGAAAATCTGAGTTCAAATTCAGCCTCAGACACTTACTAGTTGTGAGATCCTGTGGCAAAATTACCTCTGACTGCTTCCTTTTCTTCATCTGTAAAATGGAGATCATATTTGCACCCACTTCCCAAGGTTGTAATGAAGTTCAAATGAGATAATAGTTGTGAAGCACTTAGCATAGTGCCTAGCACATAGTAGGCTCTCTATAAATGTTAGCTATAATTATTAGTATCAGTGGTTTCTTTTTTTTCAGTCTGACAATGCTGCCCTAATTCATTCCTTCATTTTATGGAAGAGGAAAATGAGATCCAGGGAGACAGCAGTAATAGCCACACAGGTAATAAGTAATAAAGCCAAGATTTTGACACCAAATCCAGTGTTGTCACAATTACATTTTTCTGCCTGGTTGATGAATCCTTTCAACAAACCACCAAGGCAATTGCTGGCCCATAGACCTATATTGTCATGGGTTTATGGTTGTTTAGTCATTTGACTTGTGTCTGAATCTTCATGATCACATTTGGGGTTTTCTTGGCAAAGATACTTGTCTGATTTGTCATTTCCTTTCCCAATTCACTTTATAGATATGGAAACTGAAGCAAACAAGTTAAGTTCATACAGTTAGCAAGTATTGGAGGCCAGATTGGAACTCAGGAAATGACTTTTGCTGACTCCAGTCCTGGTGCCACCTAACTGTCCTTGCTATGGATTAGTCATGAATAAGAGAAAGCTTCCAGGGGCCAGGGCATACTAAGCACAGTATATGATCCTTCAGTCTACATCCTGGGAATTCTAAATAGCAATGGTAGTTACTGATCCATATCTAGTCTAGTCAGCTAGCCAATAAACATTTATTACCATAAATACTTATTACAAACACTTGCTATAATAGAAAAGTATGAAACTTTAAGACAGAAGGCCTGAATTTAAATCTATGCTCTGCCACCTCTGTGACCTTAAATAATTCATTTGCTTTTCTGAACCTCAGTTCCTAATTCTATTTCCTTTATTCTATAAAATCCATACATCTATTATTATATGAAATAAGCCAAATGTAAGTTATTAATCTTACTACAGTAGTACTTCAACACATTTACTAGCTGACTAACTTCTGTGGGGAATAGTGATCAATTAATCAACATGCATTTATTTGCCAAGAAATAGGGTCATGAAGAATCAGACATGACTGAAATGATTGAACAACAATATGTGGTAGATACTGCTAAGTATAAGAGACAAAAATGAAATAGACCTTGCCCTCAAAGAACTTATCTTCTATAAACAAATTATATCCAAAACAAATAATTGAATCAATCAATCAACATGATCAAGCACACATGCCAGCCACTGTACTAAGCATGAAAATATAAAGGTAAATTTAAAACAATCTCTATCTTCTTGAAAGTTGCCTTTGGAAGGGGTGACTATATGGACCTAAATTAATACATAGAAAATAGCTACCAAATGACTTCAAGGCCTGGGGAAGAAGAGCACCTCTGGCTTCTGAGCATCAGGTTCATCTAGAAGCTAGTGCCTGAGCTGAGATCTTCAGGAAATCAAGGATTGCAAGAGAAAGTAACAGGGGAATGTCTTCAGGGCATGAAGCACAGAAAAAATAAAGCAATGAGGCCTGGAGCATAACGTGTCAGTGACTAGAGTGTGAGGAGTTATCAACATGAAAGAAATGATCTTTGGGGGATTCTTGTCTTGAAGTCTGCAGAGCAAGGGAGAGCACTTTACTGTTCTTCACTGCCCCCTTGTCCATTCTGTCCCTGTCACCAGCTCCTGCTGGCAATGGATACACATTCTAGTGGGGAAGAAAGAAGAAGAGGAGGGAGCAGGGTGGCCTAATAAACTGGTAGACCCCAAAGTCCATTCTTCTATTTGCATTCCCTGTCCCTTCCAACCCAACTAGCACCCTGTCCTCAGACGACCCAGGGATTCTCATTTTTCAGGCTGCCAGTTGACAGTAAGATTGCCAAAGGAAGCCATTTGCTCTACTCAGATGCTCCAACTTGCAACCTGTCATCTTCCATTGCCTGTACTACCGAGAGTGGAGCCAGCAAGCCGGCAGAAAGTCTGTTGAATGAGCCTGGATCTTGCTGGAACAGCACAGTTTATTATATAAACCAAGAAACAGCAATAAATCTCCACCTGCCTGTCACCCTTGCTCAGAAACCAAGTGGCCAAGAAGAAATGACAGAAGGGAAATTGGGGTGGGTGGGTGTGGGTAAAGGGACCTTTATTGGCAAAGGGTATATCTTTAGGTCATTGCTTGTTCTGTTGAGGAATCAACTATCACTCTCAAATGAGAAGAAATCATCTGAACCAGCAGAACCCTTAACATAGTACCTTAACCCAGATAAGGCCCAAGATGGCAAAATTTGGCACATAAGACTAGAAGCAATTAATTGGTAACAAATACTTCAAACAACCTAGGAAGGGCAAAGAACTCAGTAACCAGGAAAGGAGAGCAGAAAAGGTATCTAGGGGACCATAGAAAGGGGGGTCTCATACCCAACACATCCAGGTGCACATGAAAGATCTCCCTGGAAAGTTCCTTTATCAGAGCTGGGAAGAGTGATAGAGAAATAATCAGAGAGCTCAGCAAGGAAATCTAAATTATTTCTAACCAAGGCCAGGGAGTACTCGGAAGGCAAAAGCACAGAGCTGCCAGGAATTTCAATGGGCCAGATTTGAGCCAGCTCCCAAATTACCTTTTTCCTTATCACCCTTCTATATACTTCCCTTTGATTTCAGCAATGACCAAGGATCCCAGACTAGGGAGGCGTCTCAGGTCGAGTAAACTGAAGACAGAGCTTGGTAGAATGCTAAATGATCCATCATCATTCAAGGCAGCTCTGGGTAGGAAGCTGATTTAAGAAGAAGGTCTTATTTGCCAGGAGAATGAGCATTCAACTGATCTAATTTACTAAGCAAATGGAGATAAGAACAATAACAATAATTTTTTTAAAGTGTGCCAGAATGAGAGGACTGAGTTAGGAACAAAGAGAAATTGGGCTTTGGCTTAGGAGTCAAATAAATTTAAAAACAAAACAAAACAAAATCCTCCCAGTTCTGGAGTTATGGTCTATTTTTTTTAATTTAAAAAACCAAACAACCCTTTCCTCTTACCTGAACCCTGGCCCCAAGTTGCCTTTGTTTCTCTAATCTCAAGGAGTTAGGGCAAGAGTTAAGTTCATGGTGTTTTTTTTTCTTTGTTTGACAATATCTTGCTTCTCTTTTCATCTTGATCAGGTTACAAGTGGTTAGTCATGTGTTGAGAATAACTAGTTCGGCTGTTCAGATATTGTATTTACAGTGAAATCCCTCTTGATCTTCTTTTATTGATTATTTTCCCACATCCATCACTATTTCTTCAAAGTGCCTACAAATTGACCAAGTTTCCCTGTTCAATATTTCCTTTATCCATTATTCAATTCTTTTACTACCTTAAAGCTCAATGTGGGACCCACTCTATAGAATGCCAGCCTCTCGGGAACCCCAAACTCCTGCTGAACATTACATGATGAGTTCTCACGACCTCTTTTGGAAGGCAGGGAAAAAAGGATATTGTCCTCATTTTACTAGAACTATAACTAGGGTGGGACAACAGGGGCTTTTCCCTAAGGTACTGATGACACTTTCAGTCCTTAAACAGTGTAGAAACAACTGAGCTTAACACCTAATTAGCAAGAATAATTAGTTCAAACCAGAAGCTCCCAGAACTCCCAGTTCCTCTCTGCCATTCCTGTATACTCCTATCCCCAGCTGTCTCTTACAAGAATGACCTTGCAGTGTCCCGGCCACTTCCTTTTATAAGGGGCTCACCCCAAGTGAACTCCCCAAACCTGTCCTTGCAATCCTCACCTGTGGTACCATTTACCCAGGTGCAAACACTGCCAGCAATGGCTCAATATCTAAAAATGAGATCTAACTTATCATTGCAAAGCAGTTGTGAGGTAGTATTGGAACCAACTGGCTCTCCTGAAGCAGGGACCTCATTTCCCCTCCACCCCACAGAGCATCTCCCGTCAGCCTTCCCAGTGTCTCCAATGGGAGCGAATCAACCGTTACATTCTCATTATGACAGTATTTGGAAAGCTGTAACCTCGACATGGGATGGAGACAGTTTGACAGGGATGGTGGGGTAACAGAGGGAGGGGGAGGAACCTGAATCTGCTACATGCTTACCCAGAATGCCTCTGGCCAACAATTTCCCTGTTGGTCTATTTGACTGGTTAAATCGATTCCGTGCTATCTGGTCCCACTCCATTTGAGCCTTAAATGTTAACCATTACCCCTCTGCCAGCTTTGCTGGAAAACGCCCCCTACTTGGTTATCTTGTCACAACCCTAATCTTTAGGTGTTAGGCCAGAAGAATTAGATTTTAAGAGCTCAGGGGGAGAGGGGAATGCTTGCAACCTGCTCTCAGACCATGATTCAGAGAGAGCTGATTGGATGTCATTAGAAAGAGAATTCCAGGCCTGGGGACATAATTAACAGAAGCGTGGCCACCTGCTGTCAGGTGCCAGCATTGGGGATAATTAGCAAACGGGTACCTGAGGATGGCAAGGTTCAAGATGGAAGGGAAGTATCACAAGAGCATTTGGAGACGTGGCAAAAAAAATAAAATAAAATAGAGAAGATCTTGCAAGTTCTGACTGTAGTTTGAAAAGGAAAATCGATCGGATCCTTCATGACCCATTGATGCAATGACAACCCTAAGCTGGGTAAAATATCACCAGACTTGTCTGGCTGGGGTCAGAGCTTGACCTTATTGCAGCCTGGAGCCAGTGTCATTGTGCCTCAAGGTCTATCCTGAGAGCTTCCTCTCTTCTCTCCATCCCATGACCCCCCCCAAAAAAAAAGAAAGAAAAGGACAGCAATCGATACGGGACATGACGAAGGCCCAGGAGAGCCAAGAGGAGTTGGCAGATCAAGGCCAGAAAGAAGCAACAGGAACAAAAAAGCCTCCGAGATGTCAGCTTCAGATTTCTCAAGTAATACAAAGGATACTGGGTTTCAATGCACACTGCTTGGCTCTGTTTGGGGCATGAAAAGGGAACAAACAAGGTGGTCAGTGTTAAAGAAAAGTGGAAAGCACAGTTGACAAATGCTCGGAGCCAAATAAAAAAAAAAGACTAAATAAATACAGAGGATTTGAGTTAAAGGCCAGCTACAGAAACTGAATAGGAATCGCCACCAGAAAAATCAGCTAGTTGGTAGGTGGAGTAACCAACTGCCCATATAGAGAGAATTTACAAACACCAGGAAGATTGTAATCCAAAGCCCCTGTCACCCATACCTACCACAATTGAGATTCATTTCTCTAAGACCCTAAAAACTTGAAATTCTGTTAAAACTCAATTGAGTGCCTAATATTGGCAGACACTGTGCCAGGCCTTAAATACAATAACAAACATAAAGCAGTCCCTTCCTTCAAGGAGTTTACATTCTACTGGAGGAAAGATCATGCTTACACTTAAATTTAAATAAAATATAAACCAAGTAAATGCAAAACAATTGGGATAGCATTAACAACTAGAGAGAATGCCCTCCTGTAGGAAGGCCGTTTGAACCATGGTTTGAGAGGAATTGGGGGGGGGGCAGCTAGGTAGAGCAGTGGATGGAGCACCAGCCCTGAAGTCAGGAGGACCTGAATTCAAATTTGGCCTCACACTTAACACTTCCTAGCTGTGTGGCCCTGGGCAAGTCACTTAACCCCAATTGCCTCAGCAAAAAATTAAAAAAAAATTAAATAAAAAAATTAAAAAATAATAAAAAAAAAGAAAGGAGTTAGGGGTTGCAAGAGGAAATGGAGGATTCCAAGTAGAAGGGATAATTTGTTAAAAAAAAGAAAGAAAGAAAAGAAAAGAAAAGAAAAAGTGGAAGTGAGATGTGGAATTTCAAGTAGAGGGAAAGTAAGTAGAGCAGTTTGGTTAGAATGCAAGTGAGTAAAAAGGAGTAAGATCAGATCAGTAAGGAAAGAGGAATTAAGTACAAGAGAAATTTATAGTTAGTTCTAAAGGCTATAGGAAACTCTTGAAGTTTCTTGAATTGAAACATGGTTAAACCTGTGGTTTTAGAAGATCACTTTTATAGTTGTATAGAGAATTGATTAGAAAGAAGAAAGATGAAGTAGGAAGGCCAATTAGGAAATTCTTGCTAGAGAGGAGATGAGAAATAACAATGGGAACTACAGTGTTGATCAGGTGAGGAGAAAGAGAACAAAGCAAGAGATTTTGAAGAGATAGGATTGATAAAATCTAGCAAATGAATGGATATGGAGGGAAAATGAGAATGGATAATGATTTCTAAGTTGGAAACTCAAGCAATAGGAAGGAGAGGGGTGACCTCCATAGGCACTGGAAGCTTAGGGAAAATTATATGCAGTTTGACAGGTGTTTGAAGAATTCAGATGGAGAAGGACAGTAGGTAATTGGTGGTGTGGGATTGTAGCTAAGGAAAAAGATAAAAATTTAGTATATAGATTTTGGGTGATAGAGGTGGAAATTGAACCAGTGTCCATTAATGAGAGAGTATGGACATAGAATATGGGAACAAAGGGGAGGGAAGGAGGAAGGAAAGGAATTAGGAGTTAGGGAATAATGATGACATTCCAGAAGACCACAATGTCTTAGAAGATGTTGTTCCTTTCAGTTCATCTGAAAACTGGATGGAACTCACCAACTTGTACTCAATCATACCTTTTGTGGGGGATGGGTACAAGACCCCCCCCCTTTCCCAAATTAACTAATCAGAGATATTTTCAGGTACAAAGAGAAAGCATTTATTTAATCCCTGCAGGGAGAGGCCCAGGCACACAGCTAGGAGCCATCCCAACTCCAGCCATGTGCTCCTAGACCTGCCTGCTTCTGCCTTGTCCAAGTTTTAAAAGCAAAAGGCCCAATCCCCTTTATTAGATAGACCAAAAGAAAGCAACTCTCCTTGACCAATGGTCAACAATATTGTTTGCTACCTGTGGGTCATGTCATTTCCCATGATTGTGACTTGAGGGCTTGACCTTTAGACCACTTGACTACCTGTAACCTAGGGTCTAAGACTGGGAATAGGGATCATGTAACTTCCTGAAACCTGAGCCCCAAAACCTCACCTTCCCGCTCTAGGTATAGGGATCATGTGACCCAGGCCCAGTATCAATATTGATAAAGCTTCATCTAATCTATCCCATTCACTTTCTAGCCCCAAAGTGCTGTTGGGACATCTTTCTCAATTTTTAGAGCTTGTTATCGTTCCTTGACCTGCAATATCCAGATTGTCTCATCTTTCAATCCTAGATTGGGTTAGACCTATTACTTGATAGTTTTTGTTTGAATAATAACTGATATTTTTAGCTGTCTGGCCTTTGATTTCACTTCTGTCCAACCAGCTTGGACATAGCACACACTGGTCTTGTCAGCTTCCATCAAGTGCTCATCAATGTTTTCACACATTACCTACTATTGGTTATGTACTTGAGCTCTAATTCTGTCTTTAGTTGGAAAGGGGACATTCCCACTGATCTATCATACTTTGCATTTTAGGAAGCCATTTCTAGCACTTTCCCAATCAGAATTATATAAAAGTTTTCCTGCCTATATTCTTAGTCTCCTATCTCAATTGGAAAGTCTCCTTGTTCCCACTGTCTCATTTTTACTGTATTGATTATTTGATCCAAACCTTCTGCCTTTCCTTAACCTCTAGTACATAGTTCTTCCCCCCCCCCATCATTCTATCTTGACCCTGATCTCCTTTACTTGATTTCCTACTGCCTGGATTCTGAGTTTCAGCTCCTTCTGAAAGTTTTCACGGACTCAGCAAGTCCACTCATTCCTAGACTTTAATTCTTACCTTGCATCCTCCATCTAATTTTGATAGTCTCAGTCCAAGCAGATTGATCACCACTCAGTGCCATAAATGACTATGAGTAGGTACTTGAGGAAGGAGGAAGAGTATTAGGAATAGGAGAAAGGACACAAAATAAATGTCAAAGATCAACTTTGCCTCCTTCATAATTTCTCCTAGGGCAAGAGCTAAATAGAATCAAATGGACCATTCTCATAATCTTGATTGATTTAACTTTATTGGCTTAAATTTATTGACTTAACTACTTGTTGTATATTTGTTTATACTTAATGTCTCTACATCCTTACCTCCCCTTGAAATCTGACTTCCATTTCTACCAGCCATCTGAAACTCCAGGGTCAACAATGATCTCTTTACTGATAAATTCACTGGGATCTTCTGAGTTCTCATTCATCTTTATCTCTATGTAGCATCTGACCCAGCTGACCACCTCATTCCTCTGGATGCTCTTTCTTCCTGGTTTTCATTTTAGTTAGTTTGTTTGTTTTTTATTTTTATTTTTTGACACTGTTCTTTCATGATCCTCCTACACATAGAACTAATTCTTCTCCATCCTCTGGAAGTAGGAATCTGTCTTTGGCTTTAATCTTTCTAAAATCTGCCTTCACAATCTCATCAGTATCTAAGGACTTGAAATGGCTGAATAAATTTTGGTTTATGAAAGTAATGAAATATTATTGTTCTATAAAAATGATGGACAAGCTGATAGATATGAAAAAAATTGCACGAACTGATGCTGAGTGAAACAAGTAGAACCAGGAATACATTGTACACATTAACAGTATTATTGTGTGATGATCAACTACGAAAGACTTGGTTCTTCTCAGTCTTTCATGTATCCAGGGAAATTCCATTAAATTTTGGATAGAAAACACCATTTGCAACCAGAGAAAAAACTATAGAAACAATGTATGTCAAAACATGTTATGTTCACTTTTTTCTATTTTCTTCCTCATAGTTTTTCCCTTTTGTTCTAATTTTTCTCTCTCAACCTGATTCATATGTATTTCAAAAAAATAATGTATATGTTTAACTAGAAAAAGAAAAGAATAAAAGAGGGGAAATCCTAAAAAACCCTCACAAAAAAACATAGTCATGAGACCTGCAAGTTTTCAGTGCTTCTAAAGTTGGTTTGTGTTTTTTGCTGTTGTTTTTTGGGGGAGAAGTTTGTTCACTGTCTTCCAGGTCAAAAAAAAAAAGAAGGAAAGCATTCTATACAGATTTTTAAAAATGCATCAAACAAAAAGTTTAATGATCATATTTATGCAGATGATTCCTAAGTTTACATAACACTTTAGATACATCTTCACCTTGATGTATCTCAAACTTAACACATCTAAAATATAATTCAAACTTCTCCAACACACCTAAATCTACCCTTCCTCTTTACGTCCCCATTTCCATCAAAGGCATTACCTTTCTTCTAGTCACCAATGATTGTAGCCTGAGTCATTTTACTAGTATTATTATTTTTCTAAATAAATGCAAAGATAGTTTTCAACATTCACCTTTACAAAATCTTGTGTTCCAAATTTTTCTCCCTCTTCCCCTCTCTCTTCCCTCCCCAAGCCAGCAAAAAATCTGATAGATATAGGCTAAATATGTACATTTCTTCCAAACTTACTTCCATATTTTTTCATGCTACACAAGAAAAATCTGAACAAAAGGGAAAAACATGAGAAAAAAAGTAAATAAACAACCACAAAAAGTGAAAATACTATCCTGTGATCCATATTCAGTCTTCATAGTTCTCTCTCTGGATAAGGATGGCTCTTTCCATCCCAAGACTATTGGAATTACCTCATTGTTGAAAAAAGTCAAGTCCATCACAGTTGATCATCACATAATCTTCTTGTTACTATGTAACATGTTCTCTTGGTTCTGCTCTCTTCACTAAGTATCAATTTGTATAAGTCTTTCCAGGCTTTTCTGAAATCAGTCTGCTCATTATTTCTTATAGAATAATAATATTCTGGGCGGAGCCAAGATGGCGGAGTGAAAGGGTGACTCTCTGCTTCCTCCTCTGAACTTCTCTCAAATCAACAATAAAATAAGCCTCTGAACTGATCTTCAAGTCAACGAATCAGGAAATATTTGGATACTTCTTGCAGATATCTCTGAAAAACTTCACATCAGGTTTGTCTAGCTCGGACAGAGGGATAAACAGAGGACTTTGGTGTCAGAGAACTCTGGTGGAGGCCGTAAGTGAGGGTGGGACTCAGCTCAGCTCAGCTCAGACTGGCAAAAAAACTCCAAACTCCAAACTCCAAATTCCAAACACCTGGAGTTTATCTGAGGCACTCGGGACACTCTGCCCTGATTGGGGGCAGGTGTTCTGGCAAACTTGCCTTGTTTAAGGAGTAATTCAGGCTTAGTCCTAGCCCCCACCGGCCCAGCACCTTAAATTAATTCGTCGAAGGGCCTCAGGGCAAAATCTTCAGCCAGCCATTTCAGCCGTTTTTTTCCCCCCTACCTTAAAGAGATATTCACGCTGTCTAAAAAAAAAAAAAAAAAAAAAAAAAATGAAGAGACAAAAGAGAGCTCTCACCATAGACAGCTTTTACAAAGAGAAAGAGGAGAAGACCCCAGAGCCAGAGGTTCCTTTAGACATAACTCCAGAGGGAATCAGCAAGGACCATCACTGGTCCCAGTTTCAAAAGGCCTTTCTAGAAGATTGCTTAAAGAACCTAATAAAAGAACTGGAGGATAAATGGGAAAATAAATTGAAATTAGTGCAAGAAGGATACAGTATCTTGCAAGAATGATATGATGCCCTGCAAAAGAGATATGAAAAAGACACCAATCTATTGAAAAATAAAATTAGTGAAGTGGAAAAAGAGTGCAATGAACAAAAAAATTCAATTGGCCATTTACAAATGGAGCTTAAAAAGGTAACTAAAGAAAACAACACTTTAAAATTAAGAATTGAACAAATGCAAGTGAATGACTCAATAAGACTTCAAGAATCAGTCAAACAAAAACAAAAAAATGAAAAACTAGAAGGAAATATGAAATATCTCCTGGGAAAAACAACTGACTTGGAAAATAGATCTAGGAGAGATAATCTAAGGATTATTGGACTTCCTGAAAGCCATGATGAAAAAAAAAGAATCTAAACACTATCTTCCAGGAAATCCTGAAAGAAAACTGCCCTGAGATTGTAGAATCAAAGGGCAAAATCACCATTGAAAGAATTCACCAATCACCTCCGGAAAGAGACCCCAAAATTAAAACCCCAAGGAATATCGTGGCTAAATTTCAGGACTATAGCACCAAGGAAAAGATTCTGCTAGCAGCTAGAAAGAAACAATTCAAATACCGAGGTTCAATAATTAGAATCACACAGGATCTGTCAGCCTCCACATTGAAGGATCGAAGGGCCTGGAACCAGATATTCCGAAGGGCAAAGGAACTTGGATTACAGCCAAGAATATCCTATCCAGCTAGAATGAGCATTATCCTCCAGGGAAGAAGATGGTCATTCAATGATATAGGTGAATTTCACCTATTTCTAATGAAAAGACCAGATCTGAACAAGAAATTCGACATCCAAACACAGAACTCAAGAGATGCATAAAAAGGTAAAAAGGAAAGGACCCTTGAGAACTTTATTTCTACTAGGGGGATGCTTAAAGTTTGGGGGTATAATTAACTAGATATTACTTTGATAATATGAAAAAGACAACTAGAGGGGGAAAGGTTGTCATACTGGGGAAAAGAGGGAAAAAGTGGTAAAATAAGATCTAAAAAAAAATAAGGAGGTAAAAACAAGGTAAAATCTCTTGAAGAGGCAAAGAAAACCTAATATAATTGAAAGAGGGGAAGGAGTTGAGCATTGTGTAAATCTTACTCTCATCAGGTTGGGTTGTAAAAGTGTATATCAGACATTTGATTTCACATAGAAACTTGTCTGTTGCTAGAGGGAAGGGGGAGGGAAAGGAGGAAAAGAAAGGGATAAACTAATATAAGGGAAAATAGAAGAATCAGGGGAAAGGAGTAAAAACAGGGGGAAGGGATCTAAAGGGTGGAGTATTGTTTGGGGGAGAGGGTCATCAAAAGCAAAGTACTGAGGTGGGGGGAAGGGAGAAAGGGGAAAGGAAAGGGGAAAACATAACCTGGGTAAATAAGATGGCAAGAAATAAAGAATTAGTTATTCTATCTGTGAATGTGAATGGGATGAACTCTCCCATAAAGCGGAAGCGGATATCAGACTGGATTAAAAACCAGAATCCCACAATATGTTGTCTACAAGAAACACATCTAAAACATAGTGACACATATAGGATGAAGGTAAAAGGCTGGAGTAGGACCTATTATGCTTCAGGTGAACAAAAAAAAAGCAGGGGTAGCAATCCTTATCTCAGATCAAGTAAAAGCCAAGATAGATCTAATCAAAAGAGATAAGGAAGGAAACTATATTTTATTAAAGGGTACCATAGATAATGTAGCAATATCTATACTAAATATATATGCACCAAGTGCAATAGCACACAAATTCCTAGGGGAGAAATTAAGAGAGATGCAAGAAGAAATAGACAGCCAAACGATACTACTGGGGGATCTCAACCTTGCTCTCTCAGAATTAGATAAATCAAACTACAAAAGAAACAAGAAAGAAACTAGGGAGAT
>JAJPUD010008313.1:0-58216 GCA_023553655.1 Myrmecobius fasciatus
TGGTTCTGATAAAGGCCTCATTTCTAAAATATATAGAGAATTGTCTCATATATATAAGAATTCAAGCCACTCTTCAATAGATAAGTGGTCAAGGGATATGAACAGACAATTTTCAGATGATGAAATTAAAACCATCTCTAGTCATATGAAAAGTTGCTCCAAATCACTATTGATCAGAGAAATGCAAATTAAGACAACTCTGAGATACCACTACACCCCTGTCAGATTGGCTAAAATGACAGGAAAAGATAACGATGAATGTTGGAGGGGATGTGGGAAAACTGGAACACTAATACATTGTTGGTGGAACTGTGAACGGATCCAACCATTCTGGAGAGCAGTTTGGAGCTATGCTCAAAAAGTTGTCAAACTGTGCATACCCTTTGACCCAGCAGTGTTTCTACTGGGCCTATATCCCAAAGAGATCTTAGAGGAGGGAAAGGGACCCACCTGTGCAAGAATGTTTGTGGCAGCCCTTTTTGTAGTGGCTAGAAACTGGAAACTGAAGGGATGCCCATCAATTGGAGAGTGGCTGAATAAATTATGGTATATGAATGTTATGGAATATTATTTCTCTGTAAGAAATGACCAGCAGGATGATTTCAGAGAGGCCTGGAGGGACTTGCATGAACTGATGCTGAGTGAAATGAGCAGAACCAGGAGATCATTATACACAGCAACAACAGTATTACATGATGATCAATTCTAATGGACATGACTCTGCAACAAAGAATTGTCTCAAACCAGTTCCAATTGTTCACTGAAGATAACCATATACACCCAGAGAGAGGGATATGAAATATGGACCACAACGCAACATTTTCATGATCTCTATTGACATTTGCTTGCATTGTGTTGCCTTTCTCTGATTCTCTTTTTCTTGTAGATAGGATTTTTCTTGCATAACTTCTCAAGCATTTCAACATTATTAACATGTAGTGGACTTCCTGCCATCTAGGGGAGGGGAGGGGACTGGGGGTAAAATTTGTAATGGAAAGCTTTGTAAAGATCAATGTTGGGAAACTACCCATATACATGTTATACAAATAAAAAGCTTTAATAAAAAAAAATTCAATTGCCCACAGAAGTTCATCAGTATAGTTCACCAATTTCATGATGGCATGCTTGCCGTGGTTCTAGACAATGGACAATGCTCTTATGGTTTCCCAGTCACCAGCAGAGTGAAACAAGACTGTGTGCTTATTCCCATGCTAAAAGCATGATGTTTTCAACCATGTTGTCAAACACCTTCATTATGAACAAACATGGAATCAAAGTCAGCTACCACAATGATGATAAATTCTTCAACTTGAAAAGGCTACAAGCCAAAGCTAAAGTAGAGGAAGTGTTGGTGCATGAGTTTTTTGTTTACAGATAATTGTGCTGCCTCCCAAGCTGAGATGCAACAAAGTATGAATCAATTCTCTACAGCTTGTGTTGATTTCAGCACAAATAACAGTTAACAAGAAGAAAACACAGGTCCTCCATCAGCCATCACCACCATTCATATGTAGAACCATCAGTTATAGTAAATGGTGAAGTTTTGAATGCTATGGATAAGTTTGCTTATCTTGGCAGTATACTTTCCAGGGATGTCCACATTGAAAATGACATATGCATTGTCAGAGCTAGCTCAGTATTTGGGAGACTCCAAAGGAAAGTAGGAGAAGAGGTATTAGACTGACTACCAAACTTAAGGTCTTCAGAGCTGTTGTACTGACCTCATTGTTGTATACCTGTGAAACCTTGGCAATATATCAGCGCCATGCCAGGAAACTGAATTGCTTTTATTTGAATTGTCTAAGGAAGATTCTGAAGATCATCTGGCAGGATAAGATACCAGACACTAAAGTACTTTTTTGAACTAAACTGCCAAACATTCCAATTCTACTGTAGAGAGCACAACTCCACTGGACTGGCCACATTGTTTGAATGTCAAGTATACGTTTGCCAAAAAAGTTATTTTATAGAGAACTCACAAATGAGCAAGTGCTCACAAGGTGGTCAGAAAAAGTTATCAGAACACTCTCAAGATTTCTCTTTAAGAACTTTAGAACTGATTATATAACATGGGAGACGCTGACATGATACTGCCCAGAGTGGTGTGCCCGTATCAGAGAAGGTGCTGTGCTGTATGAGCAAAACAGAATTAAATAAGCCCAAAAAGAAATGCAAGATGTGCAAAATTAGAGAAGCTACCCCAAATGTTCATATGGACTATTTGTGCCTGATCTGTGGCAGAGCACTCTGATCAGCCACAGTCGGACACACTGTAACTCAACTCTAACATAGTGATGTCATTTTTGTTCTCTTTAAGAATGAAGGACAATAACCAAGTCCATGAAACAAAAGATTTAATAATTATGAGGATGGTGCTCAGAGGTATGGAGCTCAGAATAATGAGGATAGATTTTAATAGGCATTTGTATGGATCAAAGGAATTGAATTCATTTCATAAATGTTTATTAAGAACTTAGGGTGTCTTTGACCCAGCAGTGTTTCTACTGGGCCTATATCCCAAAGAGATCTTAGAGGAGGGAAAGGGCCCCACATGTGCAAGAATGTTTGTGGCAGCCCTTTTTGTAGTGGCTAGAAACTGGAAACTGAAGGGATGCCCATCAATTGGAGAGTGGCTGAATAAATTATGGTATATGAATGTTATGGAATATTATTGTTCTGTGAGAAACAACCAGCAGGACGATTTCAGAGAGGCCTGGAGAGACTTGCATGAACTGATGCTGAGTGAAACGAGCAGAACCAGGAGATCATTATACACGGCAACAACAGTATTACATGATTATCAATTCTGATGGACATGGCTCTCTGCAACAAAGAATTGTCTCAAACCAGTTCCAATTGTTCACTGAAGAAAACCACATACATCCGGAGAGAGGGATATGAAATATGGACCACAACGTAACATTTTCATGATCTCTATTGATGTTTACTTGCATTGTGTTTCCCTTCTCTGATTTTCTTTTTTTTTTTCTTGTTGATAGGATTTTTCTTGCACAACTTGTCAAGTATTTCAACATTATTAACATGTAGTGGACTTCCTGCCATCTAGGGGAGGGGAAGGGACTGGGGGTAAAATTTGTAATGGAAAGCTTTGTAAAGATCAATGCTGGGGAACTACCCATACATATGTTATACAAATAAAAAGCTTTAATAAAAAAAAACCCTTCATAAATATTTAAAAAAAAAGAACTTAGGGTGTACTGGAGACTGTGCGAAATGCTGATATATCCAAAGATAAATGTCATATACTCAAAGAGTTCACCTGTCTCTAGGATGATGTGAAATCTATATAAGTAATTATAATAAAAGCAGAGTATGTTGAATGCCCAAGAGAATGCTAAGGGGAATCTCCTGTATTAGTGGCCCAAGGTGGCAAAGAACATTGTGAGCACATATTCAAATCAGATGTGGTGCAAATCTCTCAGCCTCCTTTGAGCTCTAAATTGATGGTCCTTGTGGAACATGGAGCAGAAAGGGGTCTTTGTCCCTGAAGTTCTCACCATTGTGTTTTGGGAGAGAATGGATCTTTGTATTGAATAGGATAGCCCAAATAAGGTGGACATTTGACTGAGGATTCCAGATGCAGGGAACTCTTCCTAACCCAGGACTGTACTTTAGCTACTAGCCCACTTGACCCTAACCCAGACCCCAGTCCTACCTTCCTTGTTAAATCCCTTTGCTTCTGGGTGATGATGTATTTAATTCATTATATCCTTTTCTAAGAAAGAACACTACCCCATATGCCCTCTTAGATAAATGATAAAGAAGGAATCCCTGAGTATTTTTTGTTTCCTGCTCTTTATTGTTTAGTCTTATCCTTTTGATGTCTACCTTTGCACCACTGGTATTTGTTGACTTGAATTGCTTGTGTTTTATAGTCACGGCTGCCACACAGTCATTGCCAGCAGAAACCAGCAAAGAGTGAATGATGTGAGTAAGATGTCCCTGACAATTGGGAGTTTTCTTTCTTTGTTCTCCTTATTGATGGGGCAGCTGGATAGTACAGTAGGTAGAGCATTGGCCTTGGAGTCAAAAGGACCTGAGTTCAAATCTAGCCTTAGACACAGAATTCTTACTACCTCCAATTGCCTCCCCTTCTCTCCCCACCCCAAAAAACACAAAACACCAAACCATTCTTCTTATTGATAGGAAATCTACCTATTTCTCAGGGGCTTATTGTAGATGTGACACTGTGCTCTTGTCAGGGACGATGGTGTGATGGTGCCACCACCTGACTTTTTCTTTATTGTGTAGTTTCAAAATATTGTGACCCCCAAATCTTGCTACTTATCTCCAGATTTTTCTTTTCTGGATGTCCCCTTTTATATTTATATTATTAATTAATTTTTAAGTTTTCGAAACATTTCCATCTTTATAGCCCTGTCAGGTACGTAATGCAAACATTCCTGCCAATTTACAGATGAGCTTCTAGAAGTCAAATGACTTATCTCAGCAACACAGCTAAAGAATGTTGGAATGTGGTTAAAACTCAGGTCTTTTGACTTCCAAATCCAGTGTTGTTTTTTCCCCCCAGTGCACCTGGCTGCCTCACTTGCATTTTTATTGAGTTTCTTGTATGCTTTGTAATAGTTGTAGGGTAAAAAAAAGTGGGGAAATAGAGACCACTGAAGTCCTTTGGGTGGAAGAGGTTAGAAATAAAATAAACCATAGCACCCTCAGGCTGGAAAGGGAAAACTTTTTCTACTGAGCCCAGTGTCCTGGGTGCTATCAAACCCATTTTATTGTAAAGGAAACAAAAGGGAACTTGAGCAACCTTCCTTAGATTACCAACAGAGTCAACAGAGACTAGAAGTATTCTTTTCTACTTTCCTGCTTCTGTTCCCTCATGAATTCCTTAATGGGATGAAAGTTCTAGTTTGTGTAGAACTTTACAAACATTATTTAAAACCTGTGAATTAGTCACATGTTTCTAAGCTACTTTTATTATCCTATTTTTCAGATGAAGAAACAGGTTTAGAAAAGCAGAGGGATTATTAAGTAGCAGAGCCATGATATGAAGGCAGGCCTTTTGGTTCTTGTTTTTGCTATTCCAAGCTCCCTCTTGGTGTGATAGAAATAAATGATAGGCCAGTGCCCAGATATTTTGTATTGTCTTCTGATGCAGGCTGCCAAGAAATTGGTTGCTGCTACTGGTCAGCAATGCCTTGCTCTGTCTCTGGATGTCCGGGAGCCTCAGACTATTATTGCTGCAGTTGATAAGGCTCTGAAGAAATTTGGAAAGATTGACATTCTCATCAATGGTGAGTTTCCACAGAGGGAAGACAAAGGCCCTCAATCCTCAGTGGAACAAACTGAAGGAACACATTCTTTTTAGTACATGTCTTCATAAGGATATGAAACAATGGATGAGATTTAGGGATCATTGTATTTAGAATTAAAAAGAGATTATATAATCAAGCTCCCTCGTTTTACAGAGGGAAAAACTGAGGCTCAAAGTTATATAGATATTAAATAGCAAAGTCAAGATTTCAATCTGAGGTCTTTTGACTTCAAAGGTAACAATTTTTCCATCATACCACCCTACTTTACAAGAGTACCTAGTCCAAATTATACCCATCTAAGAATCTCTTTTAAAATCTGCCACTTCCATCCCATGCACATAGTCATTCAGTCTCTATTTGAAAATTTTCAATGATAGGAAACCCACAGCTTCTAAAGGCAACCCTTTCCTTTCATGCTTTTAATTGTTGAAGAAGTTAATAGCATTCTAGGTGCAAGTAGAATAAATCTAACTTCCATCTTATGGACCTTTAAGCCCACTAGAAGAAAACTATCATGTTCTTTTCAGGGTAATCACCCCCATTTCTTCCATCCATTCTCTGTCTTTGTCACTTTTACCTAGAACTTCTTTAGTTTGTCAGCATGCTTCCTAAAATATGGTAATCAAAACTGTCTATGATACTCTAAATATGGTTTAACCATGAGAAAGTATAACAGAGTTATCTATCATATTTCTCCTTTTGGATACCTTGCTATTTTCTTATGAAATTTAGGGCAGCATTTAAAATTGTTAACTCATTTTGAGTTTGCAAGCTATTAAAACACAAAAGCTATAATCTAGGTACAAAGGGCCTCCTTCTATCTTGTACCTATAAAGTTGATTATTTGAACCCAAAAGTAAAATTTCACATTTATTCATTTTTACCTTATTGCATTTGTCCCATAGTTTTAGGCTGTCAAGATTTTTTTGAACTTTGATTCTGTATGAAATGTATTAGTTATCCTTCCCAACTTTGTGTCATAGTCACATTTGACAAACATGCCTGTAATAAAAATTTTGAACATCATAGGGCCAGAAGCCCTGAGAGTCTTCCCCTCCCAAATTGATTTTTTTTTTGAATAGGTAAAAGAGGCCATTCTTTGCCTCATTTCTTACCTAGCTTTAATCGCTGAATGGGCATTGTCTCAGTCAAACAATCCTGGGAAAGACCTTAACAACAGCAAGAAGTTGACATCTATCCACTAATGATTACTTTTTGAGTAGTCAATTAATTGTGCCAGCTAATACTTTGCAGGTTCTACCCTCTTTTTCCTTTAAAAATCTGTACTTCCAGACCTTTGCACTTTGTTCTCCAAAATCCTTCAGAAATCATCAGTACTAGCTTATCAATGATGGCTGCTAGTTCTTTCAGTACTCTAGAAATGATTTATTTCATGCCAAGTGAAGTAGTTATAAGTGCTATGTCCCAAAGAAAGGCAATAACAAAACCTGGCTTCAAGGAGTTCCCAGTCTAGTGTAGGACACAACATGTGAACAAGTCCATACAAAAAAATAAATACAAAGCAATTTTTAGAGGGAATGACCTAGGCTTTCTATACTTTCTGACTTAGTTATCTCCCAGAACTTTATACAGAGTCTATGGTCCAGCAGAAAAGCCACTTTGACAAGACTGGTTCTAGATCATAGGAAGGGTGTGTTTGATACAGAACACCAAAGTGCTCTCCTGGCTGGCCTGCATCTTGGAAGGCTGAGGCCAAGATGAGACTTCTTTTTTTTTTTTTTAAATTATTAGCACTTTAATAAAAAACTTATTGAGAAGTAAAATTTTAGCTTCTGATATTCATCATTTGCAAAAGTTGAAGGATATCAGAAAAAAATCTGTGACAAAGCATTGTAAATGATAATGAGTTTTGACAGTCATTATGAGCAAGTAGGAATACTAGCAAACAACTGATACATGTTCCTTCTGCTTCTCTCTACTTTTCATTTCTCTTTCTTTTCTTCTTCTTTCTTCTTTTTCTCCTCACTCTTTTTATCTCCCACCCTCTCTCTTCTTTCCTCTTCCTCTGATATTCTTGCCTCCTCTTTTGTATCCCCTTCTCTCTCCCTTCCTTCCTCCCTCACTCTTTCACTTCTTCCTTTCCTTAAAAATGGTTTCCTTTAACTCTGCTATTGCATCTAGCTATTAGCCCACCTCTGTTCTTCCCTTCACTATTCAACTTACAAACTATGTCTATACTAGATGCTTGCCCTTCTTCACTACATTCTTTTCAACACCTTGCAATTGGTCTTCCATAATCACAAGATGAGACTTCTTTTAGATTAAAGTAAGATAAGGGCCCATAGAAAAGAAACTAAAGATCTGAAGGTATTTAGGAAAGGGATGACTATAGAGGCCACAGCTACGGTGAAGGGAAAAATTGTTGGCAAGTTCTCTTATCAAGGTTTTATTTTAACCTGATGGTAGAGTTATACTTGGGCAAAGGACATCTGGCCCAATATCCTGCCCTTGATCTCCAGAGATGATTTGTGTTCTTTTTTTTTGGGGGGGGGTAGTATCTGAGGGGACTGACCCTTGGTCAGGAAGCATTTTGTTTTTATTGGACCTTTGCTTGCGGCTATCAGTAGCTGTTCTATAACTTATTATCTTAAAGCAGAGGTTCTTAATTTTTTTGTGTGTAATAGATCTTTTTAACAGTCTATTGAAAGCTTTGTACTTCTCAGAATAATGCTTTTAAAATGAATTTTAAAATGAAATGCATAGGATTACAAAAATAAACAAAACAGTAAAATAAAGATGTAATTTTTTTCCTGTTTTATTTCATGGAATCCCTAAAATCAACATACAGATAGATCCCTTGGATGTCTTTGGGACCTTTAGGTCCCAGGTTAAGTATCCCTCTCTTTTGAGAGTTATCTCTAAGCATTAAGTTATTTATTCAGGGTCAAACAGTATGTGTTAGGGCTGGTACTTGAACTTATCTGGGACTCTGAGTCTATTCTTCTGTTCACAATACCATGCTGCCTCTCAGTATTTTTAAGTACATTATTTGTACTTTAATATGTGCTTATTGAAGTAATTGCCCAAGAACATCAAGAAAGGAGATCCACATTTTCTTACTTTGTTCAAGAATGCAAGAAGAATCTTACAAGCAACTTCATTCTCTAGGAAGTGATTTATTAATCTAATGATAGATATTATCTCAACAGCAACTTTCCTACTCTGGTTTGTTTTTATTTTGCATTGACTTCATCCAGAGATGAAAATTTTTCCTGATTCTTAGACCTGAATCCACAGGTGCATTTTCTATGGGAGTAAATATTTGCAGACTAAATCCAGTTCAAATAAGATACACAAATGCCAGTATTGATAATTGCTCTTTGGGGAGAGTGTGTGTGTGTATATTGGGGGGTGTGTGTGTGTATGTGTGTGTGTGTGTGTGTGTTCATGTGTTATGTTACCTTAAAACAACATTTTCTTTCCTTGAAGAGATTTCATAATCATTATAGTTACCATTAATAAAAGTAGTAGCTATAATACAGATTATATTTGTTCAAATTGTTATATAATTCCTTCTCAGTTTATTTTGTACTTATCTTGTAAATGTAATGTTGTATCTTCCCAGTAGAATCTAAGCTTCTTGATGACAGGGACTGCTTTTCATTTTGTCTTTGTATTCTTAAGGAGGTCGAAGTCTAATGGGGAGACAATACACAAAAAAATATGCACAAATAAGATTATCTCTTTATATTATTCTGTCTAGTTGTCTAAATCTGTTTACCCAGAGTGTCCCAGAAGTCTCAGTGTAATTTTAAACTTTGATAGTTTAAAACTGCACTGAAGACTTTTGAGATACTCTGTATAGTTACAGGATAGATTGGAGGTAATTTCAGAAGGAAGACACTGAGATTAAAGGAGACTGTGAAAGACTTCTTGCATAAGGAGAGACTTTGAGATTTGAGGAAAGCCAAGAGGAAGAGTTGAGGAGAGATGTAACTCTAGGCATAGAGGACAGATAGTAAAAACACCCTGGGAATGTCTTATTCACATAAGAGTTAGACCAGAGTCACTGGATTGCAGAATATATGGAATAGGTCTGAGTTGTAAAACCACTGGAAAGATGAGGTAGGACTTGGTTGTGAAGGACATTGGAAGCCAAACAAAGGATTTATATTTAATTGTGGAAGTAAGAGGGAGCCATTGGAATTCACTGAATGGGAAGTAACATTGTCAGACTTGAGCTTAAGAAAGATCATTTTGACAGCCAAGTAAAGGATGGAGTGGAGTAGGGAGAGACTTGAGATGCCCACCACTGGGTAGTCTAGGTATAAGGTGATGGGCTATGTCCCTGTACTGGCAGAATCAGGGTGGGTAGTGTGGGTTGGGGGGGGTGCTATATTACCAACATAGAAACAATGGGACTTGGCAACTGATTGGATATGGGGCGGGGTGAGAGTAGTTGGGGAAGACACCTAGGACATGAAACTGGGTGACTGGAAAGATAGTAATACCTTCAGTAGTAACAAGGAAGTTGAAAAGAAGGTTTTGGGGGAAGAAAATGAATTCAGTTTTGCATATGTCATGTAAGATTTCTTATCAAACAACATAGAGGGAACTGAAGTATATGGCACTCTGTATTTTTGCTCTCCCAGAGAGGTTGCTTGCATTTTCTTTCTTCCTCTCCCAAACTTTTCTCCCTTAGGTGCAGCAGGTAATTTTTTGTGTGCAGCTAGCAGTTTATCCTTCAATGCATATAAAACTGTGATTGATATTGATACAATTGGCACCTTCAATGTCTCCAAAATCGTGTTTGAGAAGTACTTCCAGGTAGGTTTTTGTTTAGCTTTGATACATTACGGTCTTTAGGGGCTTTTCTGGCTTTTGCTCTCACTTTCATTCTCCTCTCTGTTTCAGGACCATGGTGGTGTGATCATTAACATCACTGCCACCCTGGACTACCGAGGACAGGCGTTCCAGGTGCATGCAGGCACTGCCAAGGCAGCTGTTGGTATGGCCAGCTCCTTAGGAAGATTTTCCCCTCTCTTATCCCACATTCCCTGACTCCTCCATGCTTGACAGCCAGAGCAATAACAACAATCATCACAGTTCATGCAGAATGTCCCAAAAGTGCATTTGCATTTTAAGCTCACCACCTTAAAATTTAAAACTTTTGGGGCACCTCCTTTAGTGCTTTAAAGTTCTCAAAATGTATATAATACATGATCTTTTTGATCCCCTTTGATCCTTATAGCAGTAGTTGGAAGTAGATGCTGCAAGTATTATCATCCCCATTGTACAAATGAAGGAACAGAATCAGGGAGGTTAAGTGACTTGCATATACTTCTACAACTAAGAATTGTCAGAGGTGAGATTTGAATCTGTGTTTTCTTGACTTCAGTCCTAGAACTCTTTATCTCCTCTTATAGGAGATTTTTCTAAAAGGAAAGGTTGCAACCCGAAGAACTTGACAGGCCTGAGCCCCTTTAGCCACATCTGGCTCTTTTTCTTCCTTCTTTTTTTTTTCTTCCTTATAATATTCTTGTTACCCTGTGTGAGAGCTTGACAGAACTTTGTTTCCTACCCTGACTTTTGTCTTATGTTCCCCCTTGCTGTGATATAGTCCCTTTTCCCCTTCTTCACCCATTCTCTGTGCTCTTTGAGGTGCTCTTGAAGCTTTTTTTCATAACAATGTTTTTATCCCCTTGCAGATGCAATGACAAGGCACTTGGCTGTGGAGTGGGGTCACAACAACATCCGAGTTAATAGCCTGGCACCAGGCCCCATCAGTGGCACAGAAGGGATGCGTCGACTTGGTAAGGCAAGGCCATACTTGTTGAGAGGCAGTATGCTATAGTAAAAATCACTGGGAAACCAGAGATTTCTGTTGAAGTCCTGACTTTGCCACTTTCTCGGTTTGAGACCTTTTTTTCCACTAACCTCTAAATAAAATTTGAGCATTTGATCCACTTATGAATAAAAAAAATTATTCTGGAAAGAGATCCCATAGACTTCCCAAAACTGCCAAAGGTTATCATGACATTAAAAAAGTTTATGAACCCCAAATTTTGGGGGGTATGTTCTTCTATTTTCTTGGAAATTTTCAACTGGCAAATTACAATTTTCCACAGTCCTTTAATGGGTGCAGGTGAGTCTTTTCTTTATGCTGTTGCCTTTGAATATACTTCAATAAATAGTCAATCTTGTTGGTGTGAATGCTAATTCTGATGATACAAGTCATCACCTTTTTGTACTTCATTCTGTGTGATATTTTATTTTTTGGCTATGTCGTTCCATATGTCCTTTACAGACAATCTGCCAAACATTCTGGAGTCCTTCCTCTTGTTCTTTTAATATGTCATGAATACTAAGGCAATACATGATTATTATTATTTCTTAAACTTGCTTCATGACTTAACCTGCTTCATTTTCTAGTCATAAATGCTTTTTTATGACACCTATTCCATAGAAGTCACCCTTGAGAAGCTGATGAAATATCCTTAATGTCTAGAAGTCCCTGACAAATGAGTGATTTTTGTAAGATATAACCCTTTTTTGGTTCAATCACATTATTATTTTTCGTTCCTTAATATTTAACACTTGCCCTAGACATGATTCAATATGGAACTGTTGACAATTCAGAGAATTCTGCCTTTGTGTTCTCTTCCTTCCTCCATCTACACATTTTCTTCAGCCTCACTGTTGAATATGTGACTTGGACCCCCTAATTCTCTGTCCTATTTTTCTTTTCAGGTGGCCATCAACCCAACTGGGATAGAAATATTTTGGGAAGTCCTCTCCAGAGATTGGGGAACAAGACTGAGATTGCCCATGCTGCATTGTTCTTGGCTAGCCCCTTAGCATCTTATGTGACAGGCACAGTTCTGGTGGTAGATGGTGGGAACTGGCTGACTAATGCCAACAATTACATGAAGTTGTTGGGTATTGATACTTATTACCCTTCCAAACTCTAGGTGATGTACATCCTCTCACTTCTCTCCCCTCAGGTCCTCCATGTAGCAGACTGCCCATCTCATTGGTAGGAGAGAACACTGGCTTCTAGCAGCTAGTTGTTTGGAGTGGGTTGACCTGAGAGATCTGTTGAGTGGGATGGCATTAAAAGATCCCTGAGAGAATATCACGACTTGAGTTCTAGTCTCAGTTCTGATAAAGATGAGCTGTAAAATTCTGGGCAATCCACTTTCCTTCACATTTGCCTCCTTTTCATGATGAGACAGATTAGACGTTGTCTAAAGGTCCTTTTCAATGCTGACATTCTCTCATTCTATTTCTAAGGTGTCTTCTATCCCTAATTGTCCGTATCTCTTAAGCCTCTTAGTTCACTTAAAGGTGTTCATAGGTTACAGTGCTCTGGGCTTGTGTGTGTGTGTGTGTGTGTGTGTGTGTGTGTGTGTGTGTGTGTGTGTGTGTAATGTCTTTGGGGGTAAAGACTGAACAGATAGTTTGTTGAACTGATAGAACACTAGTAGGGGGAGGAACCATAATAATAATAATAATAAATAATTGTATAGCACTTTCTAATTTACAAGGTGCTTTAAGTGAGGTAAGTAGAGAAAGTATTAATATCTCGGTTTTATAAATGAGGAAACTGAGGCTTAGAGAGGAGAAAGTTTTGCCCACAGTGAATGGAGCCAGGACTTAAACCCAGGTCTCCTTCCCCCAAGTACAGCCTGCTTTCTACTCTACCACACCTAATTCCCTTCCTGTTTGAGTTGGCAAGTTTACTTATGCGTTGCAGCAGAAAATGGGGAAACATTTCTTACTCTATAGACTCTTTCATAACACTTGTTGGCTAGGAGCCTCTAATTTTCTCTGTTCAATCCTAGATTTAAGATGATAGGTATTTGGGAAGAGTGAGTGGCTGCTTTCATTGAGTTTCATAAAGGATGGCCATTTCTTTTATTCATTTTCATGGCTGTTCATTAGTCATTATAGCTTGAATATCTAGAGTCTTTTTTTTTTCCTTCTTAAAGTTTGCCTCTTGATTTCTCAGAAGGGTCATTGCACCCAACACAAATTAACATTAAGAATTAACACAATTTTAACATTACAATTCTACTTATATTTAATATCATTGCAAGTTAAAATTATTAAACTTGTTTTGCAAATAAAAAGTTTTAATAAAAAAATAAAATAAAATTATTAAACTTAAATCAATATTGTATCAATAGAATATATTATTATTACAGTTACATTATTAATATTATTCTTTATATGTTCAGATATCTCAGGGTATGTCAGCTAACAAAAATAGGGGATTGTTATAACAAGAAGTGACATTTACATAGAGTTTTAAAGTTTACAAAAAACTTTCTGCATCTTCTCTCACTTGAGCCTCCTATTGACTATGGGAGATATGTTCTACAGCAGAAGTGTCAGATTTTGGGGGCCACAGAACTCTCCAGTTTAGCCAGGAACCAGATTACAGTGTAATTAGAAAATGTTTAACAAAACAAATAAAAATAGAATACAACATAGATAATGATATGTTCTGATTTTCTAAGTTACTATGCTACATCAGGAATCAGGATTCATTTTTCTTTTGATTTTTTTTACCACTTTGTATAATTATTATTTACTATAATTTTTTTTTACAGATGAGGAAATTGAGAGCTAGAGAAGTAAAGGGCCTTGTCTGTGGTCACCTAGTTAATAAAAATACCTAAGTAAGGGCAGGATTTTGTTTTGTTTTTTAATTCTGAAATTAGTAAGTGCCCCAAAAAAAGAACAGTTGCATATTCAAAGTAGAGCAGAAATAGATTATTTATAAAAACATACATGAACATTAAGTACAGCTTCCTTTTTTAAAAGCATATAATACCTTCAATATGTACTTTCAAATATGTTTTGTTTGCTTCTTTCCTTTTGAATTTCTTTCATTTCTCTTCTGTGTGTTTTAAAATATCTTTTAATGACCCCTTTCCTTTTATTTTTTGCAAATCTTATTGCTAGCTTTCCTCTTGAATTCATTCTCCCCAGATATAGTCAAGAAAAACAAATCTGCTTATCTACCACATCCAAAAATGTGTATCTCCTTTGACACTTTCAGTCCTTCTCTAGAAGCAGAATTTAAACATAGTTTTTTTCCAAATACTAAGTCTAGTGCTCCCCTATCTGCAGTGTTGCCCCTTTTGTTTGTCCTTCGTTCTCAAAGAAGACCATGATGTATTGAAAATGATGCCATGACATGTAAGTGAATTGGATATAAGAAAGAGAAGGCTGTACAAAGGTACCATAGATCTCTGGAGAAAACTGAATGGGAATAAACAGAAACATAATTTTTTTCTCAGCACCTATATAAAAACTGACCATGTATTTAGGACATAAAATCCCCATTACCAAATGCAGAAAAGAAGAAATAGTCAATGCATCCTTTTCAGATTACAATGCAATAAAAATCACATTCAATAATGGATAATGCAAAAATAGATTAAAAATTAATTGGAAACTAAGTAATCTAATTCTAAAAAATAAGTGGGCCAAAAAACAAATCATAGGAAGAATAGATAATTTCATTAAAGAAAATGAAAAGACAACATAACCAAAATTTATGGGATACAGTCAAAATGGTACTTAGGGGAAATTTTATATCTGAAATTCAGTAAAATATAGAGACAGCAGATTAATGAACTGAGCATGTAACACTAAAAAAAATAGAAAAAGAACAAATTAAAACTCTCCAATTAAATACCAAACTGGAAATCCTGAAAATCAAGAGATTAAAATAATTGAAAGAAAATCATTGAACTAATAAAGCTAGAAGCAGGTTTTATGGGAAAAAACCAATAAAATAGATAAATCATTGCTGATTTTTTTTAAAAAAGGAAATAAAACCAAATTACTAGTCAATGAAGAGGAAATTAAGATAATTGTTTAGGTACTATTTTGCCCAGTTATATGCTAATTTGACAAAATTTAAATGAAACAGATGAACATTTACAAAAGTAAATTATTCAGATGAACAGAAGAAGAAATAAAATACTTAAACCAATCATAGAAAAAGAAATTGAACAAACTGTTATTGTAATTCCAAAGAAAAAATTGCTCAAGGGCCAGATAGATTCACAAGTAAATGCTATCAAACATTTAAAGAACACCCCCCAATACTATATAAATTTATTTGGAAAAATAAGTGGAGTCCTACCAAATTCTTTTTATGACACAAATATGGTACTTATACCTAAGCCAGAAAGAGCCAAAACAAAAAAGGGAAATTATAGACTAATTTCCCTAATGAAGATTAATGCAAAATTTTTAAATAACTAGCAAAGAGATTACAACAATCACAAGGATCCTATATTACAATGAGGTGGAATTTATATCAGGAATGCAGGCTGGTTCAATGTTAGGAAAACAGCATAATTGGCCAGATCAATAACAAAACCTACAAAAACTATATGATGATTATTTTAGTATATACAGAAAAAGCCTTTGACAAAAGACAACACCCATTCCTGTTAAAAACCTATAAAGAGTATAGGATTAGTGGCTGAATAAATTATGGTATATGAATGTTATGGAATATTATTGTTCTGTGAGAAACGACCAGCAGGACGATTTCAGAGAGGCCTGGAAAGACTTGCATGAACTGATGCTGAGTGAAGTGAGCAGAACCAGGAGATCATTTTTCACGGCAACAATAATATATGATGATCTACTCTGATGGACATGGCTCTCTGCAACAAAGAATTGTCTCAAACCACTTCCAATTGTTCAGTGATGAAGAAAGCCATATACACCCAGAGAGAGGGATGTGAAATGTGGACCACAACAGAACATTTTCATGCTCTCTATTGATGTTTGCTTGCATTGTGTTTCCTTTCTCAGGTTTGTTTTTTTTTTTTTCTTTCTTGTAGATCCAACTTTTCTTGCACAGCAAGATAACTGTAAAAATATGTATACACATATTCAATTTGTCAAGTATTTTAACATAATTAACATATAATAGACTTCCTGCTATCTAGGGGAGGGGTGGGGAATGGGGGGGGGAGAATTTGTAACGGAAAGCTTTGTAAGGGTCAATGTTGAAAAATTACCCATACATATGTTTTGCAAATAAAAAGCTTTAATTAAAAAACAAACAAACATTCCAAGTCCAGTCTCTCTCTATTATAATACCTAATTACCTAGTTTAAATAAATCTAGAAAATTCAAATCTAGCTTCAGATGCTGACTAGCTGTGGGATAGTAGAAAAACATTTTTCCTCCTCTGTTTCCTAATCTGTAAAATGGGGATAATTATAACAACTCTCTGCCAAAGTTGTCATGAGGATAAAATGAATTAACATTTTAAAAATGCTTTGCCAACTTTAAAATCTTAGTATTATTCTTTTTAATACCCTTCTCTTTATCTTCAATTATCCTTCTTGTCTATTGTGCTTATTAGCCTAACTTTTTGTGTCAATTTTTCACTTGATTCTCATTTTCAGTGTAATACATATTTAATAAGTGTTATCTCAAACATATATTAGATGCTTGTTAAAATTTAATATGCTAATTCATTATAAATTTGACAAAAAATTGGCTTTTCAATAAATTAGAAAATTCATTGTATGTAAAAACTGACTTATTGTATACCATATCTTTTCAAAAGTATATATTAAATTTAATAATAGACAAAAACCAAACCAAACCAAAACAAACAAACAAACAAAAAAACCCTAATTCAAGATGAGGCCCTTAGAGGCTTAGTGGCCTCCATTTCCATTTGAGTTTGAGACCACTAATGTAGATACTCAATCCAGCCAAAGCATCTAAATTGCCAAAAAGGCCCAACAATGACTGAATAATTTAACTTTCTTTTCCATACACGTCCAAACACAAGAAGAAGAGTCCTCTCTCTTCTGCTAGAGGTCTATACTTTGGAGTCTCACTTAAACTTTTGGATTGTTTTCTTATTCATCCTTATTATATATATATATATATGCATATATATATATATATATACATTCCTTATCCAACATCTTTTTTTTTAAGTTTTTGTTTGTTTGCTGAGGCAATTGGGGTTAAGTGACTTGCCCAGGGTCACACAGCTAGGGAATGTTAAGTGTCTGAGACCAGATTTGAACTCAGGTCCTCCTGACTTCATGGCTGGTGCTCTATCTACTGTGCCACCTAGCTGCCCCGCTTATCCAACATCTTGAATCTTTCCTAAACAAAACATCAGATTTCAGGGAGGCTTCATAATTCAACCTTGCACCTTAAGAAGGGAAGATATACTTTCTACTAATAGAATATCCTATACTTGAAAATTATGGTATAAGGCACCAAGGAAAAAAATCTCTGAAAAATTTCTAGCAAAAATCAAAGATACACAGTGAATGAAACCCATTGCTTGTTTACTGCTACTAGCACTGGATGCCCCCAGTGGAGCTGGGGATAGTGAGTACTAGGGGATAGAAATAGGAAGGAAAAAAAGCAGATTTGAGAAGAGGATAGCAGAATAGTCTTAAACTGCCATCCAGAGTAAAAGGGACCAATACAAAGGATATTTACAATTTTCAGATGAAGAAATTAAAACCATTTTTAATTATATGAGAAAGTGCTCTAAATCACTATTGATCAGAGAAATGCAAATTAAGACAACTCTGAGGTACCACTATATACCTGTCAGATTGGCTAAAATGACAGGAAAAGATAATGATGAATGTTGGAGAGGATGTGGGAAAAGTAGAACACTGATACATTGTTGGTGGAGTTGTGAACAGATCCAACCATTCTGGAGAGCAATTTGGAACTATGTCCAAAGAGTTATCAAACTGTTCATTCCCTTTGACCCAGCAGTATTTCTACTGGGCCTATATCCCAAAGAGATCTTAAAGGAAGGAAAGGGACCCACATGTGCAAGAATGTTTGTGGCAGCCCTTTTTGTAGTGGCTAAAAATTGGAAATGAATGGATGCCCATCAATTGGAGAGTGGCTGAATAAATTATGTTATATGAATGCTATGGAATATTATTGTTCTATAGGAAATAATCAGGAGGATAATTTTAGAGAGGCCTGGAGAGATTTACATGAACTGATACTAAGTGAAATGAGCAGAACCAGGAGATCATTGCACATAGCAACATCAATGTTATAGGATGATCAATTCTAATGAACATGACTCTTTCCAACAATGAGATGATTCAGGCCAGTTCCAATGATCTTGTGATGAAGAGAGTGATCACACCCAGAGAGAGGACTGTGGGAAATGAGTATGGATCACAACATAACATTCTCACCCTTTTTGTTGTTGTTCACTTGCATTTTGCTTTTTTACGCATTTACTTTCTTTTTTTTATCTGATTTTTCTTGTGCAGCAAGAGAATTGTATAAATATGTTTATTATTTATTAAATATTGGATTAAATATTGGAATTAACAAAATGTTAATTCATTTTATCCTCATGACAATCCTACATAAACAATATATGTTTAACATATATTGGATTGCTTGCCATGTAGGGGAGGGGGTGGAGGGAAGGAGGAGAAAATCTGAAACACAAAGCTATACAAGAGTCAATGTTGTCAAATTATTTGTACATATGTTTTAAAAATAAAAAGCTTTAAAAATTTTAAAAAGAGGGACCAATAACTATCCCCCAACTCCCTAAATAAGTAGCCTCATTTAAACAAATAGTATAAATTTAGTTGTCCCTTAGTTAAGTTTTTCACATAGGATTTCATGGATTAAAAAAACTTCCAAAATTATTGTAAAATGCCACTGTAGTCAATATTAAACTGTTTGCAATTAAATCAAAGTGCTGTTTTCCTGCTCCTTACCCAGACAATGGTAGAGGTATTAATGTGTAGGAAAACAGCAAGCTGTAGGAAGCTAGAGGAATAAGACAACACAGGTCTAGGTAACTGGTCCCAGAATAATCAAAAGCTCTCTACATTTGAAGACTGCTACTATTACGTCAGAAGCACTTAGCATCCAGGCAATGAGTTCAATCACACACTATACCAGCTAACCCTATTCCATTCTCACACCTGGCTCTAATTAGCTTTGAGTAGAGCAGCCTATCTGCTGCTGGCATCTTCCAATTACCAAGAACATGTGAATAACCCCTTGCAAAATCTATATGCAATCCAGGGGTTCCTCTGCTAATATACTATTAACATGCTCAAAGAATCATCAATCATCCTATTTATCCTTAAAGAGAGCGCAAAGATGATCCAGATTAAAATGAGGTTCTTATTACTAGGCAAGTTTTGAACAATGTTTCCAGCAAGGTGAAGTCAGCACTGTGTGGGATAAAAATACGATTCCTGATTCAAAATCATTACTCAGAGATTTCTCAAAGTGAAGATTAGAAGTTTATTTGAAATTCTCAAAATTCCTTGGGACAGTCATTCCTCTCTGGGCCACATGCCAAGGGAGAGGAAGGAATGCACCCCCCCCCTTCTCACCTGAGCCCATACTTATAGAGAAAGAAAGGGAAGTCCACTCTCAGGACTTGCCAATCTCCAGAACAAAGCACTTCCCTCCCACTCAAGGCCCGATGATATCAACCAGACCCTTTTTCAAATCAGTAACTAGCAGATAGGTTCTGGTCTGCCTTTGATGTTCTAAAAAGCCACAATTTATCTCTCTTCCAGCAATAGGATCCCCAATGAAGAACCCTACCAATCTCTCACAATCATTATTCTGAGAAGTCCTCAGTTTCCCATCTCATTCAGACCTGAAGGTTGGGAGAAGAGGTTGACATCTTTCCCATAAGAGCCCTTTGTTCCAAGAGCATAGAAAATACAGATTTAATGTATTTCCTATCTGAGTGTCTATTTGTTGAAAGGATAAGCTAGTGAAAGACATCCCTAGAGTGGCCAATATCTTGTTGCAAGAAAGTTTTGTTTGTTTTAATCCAATCCAATCCTACACCCTAATACAAATTTATCTTACTAATAGCCCCACAAATTGGCCCCTGTAACCTATCTGATAGAATCAGTAGTAGGGCTGAGGGGATAGGAGGGGATATTTGTAGATTCACCAAGCTTTTCTGCCAGAAAACCCCTATGAGTGGAAGGACTGAGAAATAGGTTTGTTAGAGTCAGCACCCTGCAGCTTTGCCTCAAAATAGCCTGACATGCCAGAAGGAATCAAGGAGAAAGGAGGACAAGAAAAACTTCCAGGAGAAAGTTGTAGCACTGGATCAAAGAGTAGGTCTGAGCAATGTCAGCAGTGCATTGTGTAACTAGGACCTGGGTGACAACTGGACTTGGGAAGGATTAAAAGAAAATGTCCACCAATGTTTTGCATACTTTACTGGACTGTGGCTCCAGAGCGATTAAGTTCAGCTAGGCAGAGCTGGAAGAGTTGGCTAGGATGAAAGGTAGAGAAGCAGTGACCCTCAGCACTGAGAGATAGGGAACATGAAAAATCCGAGCAATATATTGCCCTTCAAGTCCAGCAAGTGCAGCCAGATGGAGCCAGGTGGCTGGCACAAAGTTCTCAGAGGGGGAACTCAGGGATTTATGGGTGATGGAGCCCTTCTGTTCCTTGTGAGGGTTACAGAGAGAAGTGGGAACTACCATGTGCTCAGCATTTTCCTGAGATAACCAGACAATTACTCTCAAGACAAACAATAGCTCCTCCTATCTTAAGGAGTATACTTGTGTCTAGGAAAGGGAACTCCCAGTTCTGCCTTGTACTCCCTACAGCACTAGGGTCAGGGACTCCTTCCTTCAGTGTTGAAACTAAATTACCTTGAGAATGAAACTTTATTGTTGCCGTGTATAATGATCTCCTGGTTCTGCTCGTTTCACTCAGCATCAACTCATGCAAGTCTCTCCAGGCCTCTCTGAAATCATCCTGCTGGTCGTTTCTTACAGAACAATAATATTCTATGACATTGATATACCATAATTTGTTCAGCCATTCTCCAATTGATGGGCATCCTTTCAATTTCCAGTTTCTAGCCACTACAAAAAGGGCTGCCACAAACATTTTTGCACATGTGGGTCCCTTTCCGTCCTCTAAGATCTCTCTGGGATATAGGCCCAATAGAAACACTGCTGGGTCAAAGGGTATGCACAGTTTGACAACTTTTTGAGCATAGCTCCAAATTGCTCTCCAGAATGGTTGGATCCGTTCACAGTTCCACCAACAATGTATCAGTGTCCCAGTTTTCCCACATCCCCTCTAACATTTGTCATTTTAGCCAATCTGACAGGTGTGTAGTGGTACCTCAGAGTTGTCTTAATTTGCATTTCTCTGATCAATAGTGATTTGGAGCACCTTTTCATATGACTAGAAATAGTTTTAATTTCATCATCTGAAAATTTGACCATTTATCGATTGGAGAGTGGCTTGAATTCTTATAAATATGAGACAATTCTCTATATATTTTAGAAATGAGATCTTTATCAGAACTCTTAAATGTAAAGATGATTTCCCAATTTATTGCTTCCCTCCTAATCATGTCTGCATTAGTTTTGTTTGTACAAAAACTTTTTAACTTAATATAGTTAAAATTATCTATCTGGTGTTCAATTAAGAGTTCCAGTTCTTCTTTGGACACAAATTTATTCCATCTCCATAGGTCTGAGAGGTAAACTATCCTATGTTCCTCTAATTTGCTTATAATATCACTGTATATCTAAATCATAAACCCATTTAGATCTTATCTTGGTATGTGGTGTTAGGTGTGGGTCAAGCCCTAATTTCTTCCATACTAGTTGAATTCGTTTTAAAATGTTACATGTATTTTTTATTTTGTTTAATATTTCCAAATTATATTCTAGCAGACTGTGGGTTTGAAACTTCTGATCTAACACTTCTAGTCTAGAGCTTCTAATTTCCAGAGTCTAGCCCCTTGAGAATCAGAATGTAATACTTTTGGTAGCTTTTATTATTTGGCACTGGACTTTACACATAATAGATCACAATAAAGACTTGTTGAATGCAAATAAAAGAAGGAAATTGAAAGATGTATTCTAGGTTAAGGGAAGTAGTTAGCTATTTTGATTAGAAGTTGTCCTTAATTTGTATTTCTACTTGCATGTTTAAGTAGTGGCCCCAGATGGCAGCACTAGACCTAAATAGCCTAGGAAAATCTGTGCTTTCCTGTCATTTGAGGCTATTTTTACTTAAGGAAGTTTTGAATCCCTTTGAATAGTTGCATTTTGCAGGGAGTCACTGTCATTGATAGTCTGCCACTCAATTAATCTTTCTCCAATAGTTCTACTTACCAGCATATAAATTCAGACATAGGGCATAGAAAAAAGCATTAAACAGAAAATCTGAGTTTCAGTCCTGGATCTTCCACTTAGCTGTGACAGCAACAAGTTTCTTTTCTTTCTTTTTTTTTTTTTATTAAAGGTTTTTATTTGTATAACATATATATGGGTAGTTCCTCAGCATTGATCTTTACAAAGCTTTCCATTACAAATTTTACCCCCAGTCCCCTCCCCTCCCCTAGATGGCAGGAAGTCCACTACATGTTAATAATGTTAAAATACTTGACAAGTTATGCAAGAAAAATCCTATCTACAAGAAAAAAAAGAAAATCAGAGAAAGGAAACACAATGCAAGCAAAGATCAATAGAGAGCATAAAAATGTTATGTTGTGGTCCACATTTCATATACTTCTCTCTGGGTGTAAATGGCTTTCATCACTGATCAATTGGAACTGATTTGAGACAATTCTTTGTTGCAGAGAGCCATGTCCATCAGAGTAGATCATCATGTATTATTGTTGTTGCTGTGTATAATGATCTCCTGGTTCTGCTCATTTCACTCAGCATCAGTTCATGCAAGTCTCTCCAGGCCTCTCTGAAATCATCCTGCTGGTTGTTTCTTATAGAGCAATAATATTCCATAACATTCATATACCATAATTTATTCAGCCACTCTCCAATTGATGGGCATCTTTTCAATTTCCAATTTCTTGGCACTACAAAAAGGGCTGCCTCAAACATTCTTGCACGTGTGGGTCCCTTTCCCTCCTCTAAGATCTCTTTGGGATATAGGCCCAATAGAAACACTGCTGGGTCAAAGGGTATGCACAGTTTGATAACTTTTTGAGCATAGCTCCAAATGACAGCAGCAAGTTTCTGAGCCAGTTTCTCCATGTGTAGAATGAGACTGTCATCCTTTCTCTGTACTTTGCATTGTTGTAGAGGTAACATGAAATAAGATAGACACAAGGATGAGAATTGGGATTTCATTGGTATAGGGGACTCTGGGATGAAGAAATTCCCTCTACCAAGGCAGCTTCACAGCTTCTATGCGACACAGAGAGCTACCCAGAACCCACAGACTTTTTGCTGACTTACCTAGGGTCACACAATCAGGATATGTGGGACTTAAAAGTATAAACTCAGGTCTTCTTGGCTCTGAGGCCAGCTTTCTATGTAAGAGCTTTTGTAAAAGTCATATACTATATTAATGTGAATTGAGAACCATAGACTATAACTGTAGTACAGATCATCTAGTCAACCTTCAACTTTCAGGAAATGCCTTTGACCACAAATGTAGTAAGTTGACAGAGCCAGAGCTTGCCTCATGAACAAATTTGATGTTCTTTTTTTTCCCTTTTAAAATTTTTTTATTATTTATTTTTTTCTGGTTATACATGTACATTAATTTTTTTAAAATACACATTTCTTTATGAATCATGTTGGGAGAGAAAAATCAAAACAAAAGGGGAAAACCATGAGAGAAAACAAAAGAAAAAAAGTGAACATTATATATGTTGATTTCCATTTAGTCTTCAAAATTTGATGTTCTTTCCAACATTCAATACATCCAGTGTATTTATGAGTATGGCTAACACTAATGGAATGATTAGTTCCATTATCATAGAAATGTGATAATCATGATAATCAAGAGGTGATCAATACACAGCCCATATGCTCCATTGGTTTCCATGTAATTGGAAAAACAGTAGGAAGACTTTTAGTATGATGAGTGGACTCCTGTGAGAAATTTATGGGAAGACAGAAATGAATCACACAGGTTAGGCATGAATGGGTTGCATTAAAGGAGGCAATACTTAATGCTGACAAGGTCAGAGAACTTTTGGAGTATAATGTATAATAATAGTAATATTAGGTGATGTTAGAGTAGACTTAACTTCAAATACTGTTTTCTGTATATACAGGTTGTGTGACTGGGCAGGTCACAAAATGTCCTAATGCCCCAGGCAAGCCTCTTAAAACTCTTAAGTTGCAAAGCAAGAAATTGGGCTGCATTAGTGGGGGGACTGCTCACTAAGAGTTTTGTAAATCAATAAAATCAGAAGTCCAGTCCAATATAGAAAGAATTAATGAAAGAAATATGTGTGCATATATGAATGTATGTATATGTATATAAGAAATTGAAAATATATATATACATACACATATATAAATATCTATCTATCTATGTATGTTGTTGAGTAGTAGCAGTATTGCTTATGACAATAACTAACCCAAATCATTCACCAGAATGCTTTTGATAACATAAATGCTATGTAATTCTCAATAAGAAATATTTGAGTTACTGCTTATGCTGTTAGATCAGTCCTAATGGTTAAGTGGATTTTCCCTGACTTGAAAACCAGAGACACGTTCCAGGGAGAGTCCTGTCGCAAAAAGGCACCTTGATAAACATTGAAACCAAACAGCTATTGGTAGTTTTCAATCAGGCTGGCAGTCACTGCCAGGGTTTTGTTACTTCAGCTTTCTAAGTACTATTTTGGGAACAGGACCACATCCAGGTGGGACTGAGCTAAGGGATTTTATTTTTGAATTTGTTGTACTTGTGACTTAGCTCTCCAACCTCCCATCACACATACTGTTTTATGTCTCTATCACTCCCAATAGGCATTAAAAGTGGTGGACTGATGGAGGCTTCGGATGCTTTAAGAATAGGGAAAAAGAGAAAATCCATCATTCTTAGTTAGTTGTGAGGGACTTTTGAATTATCTACATGGTACTCTGGAGAGAGCCCTGACCCTAAAGTCAGGAAGACCGGAATTCAAATGTAATCTCAGACACTAATTGTGCTGAACTAGGAAAGTCACTTAACCTTGTCTGCCTCGGTGAAATGGGATAATAATAGAAGCTACCTCCCAGGATTATTTTGAATATCAAATGAAATAGTAATATTTATAAACCTTAAATATTTCAAACTCTATTTGCTATATAGGTGCTATTATTATTATTATCATTATTATTTTCAAGTGTTCTACCTAGCAAAAGTTGATTTTGACCTTTTTTTTTTTTCCCAGGAAAATGATGATTGCTTATTACCACCTCTGTTTTAAAGGGAAGTTCCAGGTTTCTTATGTCTAATTTCTGGTAATCAAATAAGGCCCAGTTATAGAGGCTCTGAAGTTGGGGACAGTTGCCGTCAACCACACAGAATGTGGGTTGATCAAATCCCTCAATATATAATTTAGCCCTAGATTTTAGGCAAGATTCCAGAGCCTCTGATTAAGAAGAATGCCCTATACCTGGGTGAGGCACTCTATCTATAAAGGTCAGGGACCCATGATTCATCTGAACCCAGTACAAACTTCACAAGAAGACCCCAGCATTCCTTTGATTCCTGAGTCTGGGGAAAGTGCTACAAGAAATGCTTTTTTTTTTTCCTTTTGCTTTTTTAAACCAAACAGAAACAGCAAATATAGACCAGATCCTGTTGGCTGAACTCATACTACTCCCTCTGCCTAGAATGTATTTTCTTCTCATCCAATGATCTAAATCCTTCCCATACTTAAGGTCCCAGTTTAAGAACCATCTCTTTAATAAAAACTTTCCTGGATCCCAGAACCCCATGTTGACTCCACATTTTTCTAAACTTTGACTTCACAGTTCCTTTTCATTCTAAAATATTTCCTTTCCTCAATTTTCACATGTGTCCCCATTGAGATTTTAAGCTTTTCAAGAGTAAGAACATGCCTGAGGCTTCCTTTGCAACTCTACCCCACCTAAATGGTACACAGTAGGTGGTCTATTAAATGCTTGTTGGATTGAAAAATTATCAAAGGGAAACATGAAGCAGTAACTTTGCCCACAGGCCAGAAATGAATCTATCCCACACACCTTGTTCCTATGCAAGGCATGTTGCTTCTATCCTTTAAGAATCAGGGGAAGGAGAAATTCTAAGCAACTCTTCCCCTGGAAAAGGATTTGACTGGAAGAGTCATAGTCTGGCTTAACATGAGCTACCTGGTAGTTCCAGACAATTTGGCATAATGCTTTTGCTCACTTATTGTGATGCCTTCATTTTTATTTTGGGTATGATCCTGACAGAGCCATCATAACCACAGGAAGTAGGGGAAAAAAAGCTTATTTTTTTTTTTTTTTGGCAAAGTGACTATTATTCTATACTTCTAAGTAATACATCTTTATTGCTTAACTCTTACCATTAGTAAATGTGTATTAGATGCTGTCTCTAGAAATGACAAATTAAATTTCTTTCTTTCTTTCTTTTTTTTTTTTTTTTTGTTGCTGAGGCAATTGGGGTTAAGTGACTTGCCCGGGGTCACACAGCTGTTGCATGTCTGAGACCAGATTTGAACTCAGGTCCTCCTGACTTCAGGGCTGGTGCTCTATCCACTGCGCCACCTAGCTGCCCCCGACAAGTTAAATTTCAAATACATTCCAATTTTTGGGCTAAATCCTGTAGATGGAAAATTCCAGTTTGTACTTAGAACTTATATTCAATTCAATCCAACGAACATTTTAAAGCATCTTCTTTGTTCAGAGCACTGAGCTGGACACTGGGGGAGAATTTAAGTTTTTGCTTTCATAGATTTTAATCTCTTAAAAAGATTTGAAATATACAGATAATTATAATGCATAATAAGTGTATAATAGAGATATGAGACAAGTACTAATGAAGAGTAACATTCTTATTAACCATGGGAATGAGAAAAAGTTTTGTGAAGGAAGGGGTATTTCACAGGATCTTAGGATTTGTAACTAGGAGGGACCTTAGAGATTTAATTCCTCAACCTCATTTTATTGATAAGGAAATAGGTTAAGAGAGGGAAAATAGCATACCTAGGGTTATACAAGTGATAAGTAGCAAATCCAGGATTTGAATCCATCTTTTCTTTTAAATTCTGCACTTTTTCTACCTCAGGCTATAAAAGCTAAATAGAAATTCAACAGATGGAATTGGAGAAGGCAAGTAGAGATTCTAGCACACATAAGCCAGGTTACAGAGAAAAGCAAGTAGAAGGTATGTATAGAAGATAGCAAATTTGACTAGTTTGACTAGAATTTAGAGTAGATGGAAAGGTGACCTCAGACCATGAAAGTACTTGACTATTAGACTGAGTTTGAACTGTACTAGAGCCATTTGTCTAGTTTTGAGCAAGAGAGTTGACATAAACAGATCTATACATAAGGAAAAATTATTCTAGAAGTTAATATGAAGAATGGATTAGAGAAGGGAAAGTATGGAAGCAGGAAGACCTTAGTTTTTTTCAGTAGTCTAAAGGGGTGGCAATGAAGGCCTGTACTAGAATGGAAGAAGTGAGAACTGAGAGAAAGCAACAAATGGCAGAGAGATTTTGGGAAACAGTTCTCTGGACTTGGTAATTGCCTGCATATTTCTCATCATTTGGGGCACTCTTGAAGTTAAAAAAAACCTGGCTTCAAATCCTACATATGTATACTGGCTGTGTGACCACTTTAACCTCTAAATGCCCCAGGTAAATCTAAATTAAATTCCAAAGCTGTTTAACCTACATAGGAAAAAGAGAAGCTCTTTATATAGGTGTAAAATCTCGTTTGGGCAAAAAGAAAATCTGTTTAGGAAATGTTAGATTCAAGTTGCTGAGCAAGATATGTAGGTAGATGTTCTGAGGGCATTTTGAAGTGCAAATCTGGAGTTTGGAAGACAGGTCAGGATAGAGAGAGTTGGAGAATTGTGAGTCATTTATAGAGGTTGAAGCTATGAGTTCAAAAACAGTAGAGGGGAAAAAAGAGTAAAAAAGGGAGGAGAAAAGGGCTAAGTTCTGAACCTTGGAAAATGTCCTCACTACCCCCTTAAGAAGTCAGGAAAAAGACTAAAAAAAAAGGAACTCTGGGAAGACTAGGAGAAATAGAAAAAGATGGTCTTTGAAAGACTAAAGAAGAAACTCTCCAGAAAGATATCCAATATATCAGAGAGTACAGAGAAGTCAAGGAGGATGAAGACAAAAATGTTTATTGAACTTGACTATTAAGGAGGCATGGTAACTTTTGAAAGAGCAGTTTCAGCAGAATGGTGGAGACAGACATTTGACAGCAAAGGATTTAAAGATAGGGTAGTAAGCATTAGATTTATACAGCATTTTCAAGAAGTTTGCTTACTGAAGGAAAGGAAAAATGTGATGATAGGTGAAATGGGTAGAAGGGTCAAGGAAAGACTTTCTTTTTAAATTTTAGAATGGGAGAAATTTGAGCATGTTTGTAAGTATACAGAAGGAAACTATATTCATTTATTCACTTCAATAAACATTAAGTGCAAACTATATATGAGACTTTGTTATGCATTGAGGGGACAAAAAGAAAAACAGTTTTTTAAAAAATTACATTCTACTGGACAGTAGGGAGACATCATCTACTCAAGGAAATATAAAGTGTACACAAAGGAACACAATGCCATTTCAGGAGCAGAGGTGTTAATAAATAGGAGGATCATGGAAAGGCTCTAGGTAGAAGAAAGCAGGTTGAACTTTGTTTTGAAAAAAACTTGAGATCCTTTGAGGTCAAGACGAGGAAGGAAGATATTCCAGATTTGGAAGATGACTTGTACAAAGGTATATAAGTAGTTTCTTTTATTCCTTGGGTATTATAATGAAAGATCCTCTAGTTTATCAGCTACAGGGAGAATAATTGTAACCTCCAGCATGAATTCCTGCAGAATATAAGCAATTTGAGGAAAGCCATTATTAATTTATTGTTGTTGGTCCTTGTATCCTTATTGGCCTGAAGTCAGGAAGATTCATTTTCACTGAATTCAAATCTGACCTCAGATACTTACTAGTTTAGACAAGTCACTTAATCCTATTTGCCTCAATTTCCTCATCCCTAAAATGAACTGGAGGGGGAAATGGCAAACTACTCCAGTATTTTTGCCAAGAAAAGTCTAAATGGGGTCATGAAGAATAGGATACAATTCAAAACAACTTAATTACATTCCATAGTACCTTACATAGAGAATGTGCTTAATGTTTGTAGAATTCATGTGAATCTAAAATAATAAAGAAAAAAATTATTGTGATTCAATCTGTTTTTTTTTCCTATCTTTTAAAATCAGATTCATTCAAGCAGATAAGAATGACAATTTGATTGTTGCTGCCAAAGAAAGCCAAGGTCTGGACTATATTAGCTATCCACATAGTACTCACTGAGCGGGAGCTCTCATCTCAGCCCAGAAACATAAACCTGCTATTTAAAAGTGCTTGTTGTTGTCATGGGAACCAGCACATTAGTTGCATCAGGGACTTTTCAGCATGCTCTTGTGACGAGGCTGCTGAGAAAACTGATTTGAAAAAATCATCACTTTAGGTAGTGAGGGGTTGCTGAGGGGAAAAGCAGAGGCAGTAACAACATTAGAAATACTACAGAGGCCATCTGGCCTGCTCTTTTTGTATCTCTGCTCTTCCCAGAAAAATAAGGATAATTATTTATATGGAATACCTGGGATTTGAGAGCTGCCTCCATCAAAGATAATCTCAAGCAACAGCAAATGACATATCTCTCTTTCCTTTGAAGACTGATGGTTAAATCCAGAAGGGAAGGCAGAGTTAGAGACATGTGTTTGGTGAAGAAGTCAGAAGCCTTCTGGATTTCTTCAGAAAGAAATTACTTCTTCCTCAACTGCCTTTGTTGTTATTATTTTCAAGTTTATTTTTTGTTTTGTTTTGTTTTTGTTTTTTTAGCATCACCTATATTTCCTTATATATCCCTCTCTTTTCCCCTTCCCAGAAAGCAAGATTTCAAAATGAAGAATAAAAAAAACAGGGAGTGAAGGAAAATAACTCAGCAAAATTAACCAACACATTAACCAAGTCTAACATTTTCAGGGCTCCACACCCACAGTCCCTCACATTTGCAAAAAAGAGAAAGTGATACACTTTTTAGTCTCTTCTTTGAGGCTAACCTTGGCAATTAGAATTTCATAGCATTCAGGTTCAACTGTTATGTTGTTAATTTGCTTTCACAGAACTTTATTACACATTTTCATTCGAGTATGGCCCCATATGGATTTTTCTTGGCAAGGATACTAGAGTGGTTTGCCATTTCCTTCTCTAGCTTATTTCATATATAAGGAAACTGAAGCAAACAGGGTTAAGTGACTTAACCATGGTCACATAGCTAGTGTCTGAAGCCAGATTTAAACTTATGAAGATGAGATTCTATTCACTGTACCACCTAGGTAATGGGATGAACCCCAGCAAGACACCCTAGCTCCTTGATAGCTCAGTGGGCCATGGGGAGAGACATTGACAGAGAAGACTTTTGTTGAATTTAAATGGACCTTTATTATATTAGGTCCTAGCTGAATTCCCAAAGCTACTTCCTGAGCAAGCAGGAAGGAGTATTGAAAGGTACTCATACTCTACTTCTTCACTAATTCCTTTTTGGGAACTTAGCCCACCATTTGATACAAATCACTACTAACTCCTTTTGGGGTTAGCCTGCTAAGTGTCACAATGGCTAATTCATTAGGGACTTAGCCTGCCTTAATGGCATCTTCCTCCTCATTAATGGTGAATTTCACTAGGGAACTTCACCCTCTAGCCCATCTCTTTTCCTTTGTTAATTACTAATTCCCTTTGGGAATTTAGCCCACCAGTCAGTGGTGCTATAATATAATCTTTGCTTCTTGACTTGGAAATGGTCTAAGCCTACAAATTCTTTTGAGACACCTTGTGACACCAGACTCTAATCCCAATATATTTGAAGGTTGAACATTCCAACATTGGTGACCTGTAGAGGGAGAGTCCTGGAACCTCAATATATTTTGGGGGTTCAGTGCTTCTGTATTCTGATACCTCATCATAGATGCCCCACAAAATACATTTAATACATTTATTCTAATTCACATATTTGTCTGAACATGTACATGTCTTATCTCCCACAGCCTAGAATGAAAGCTCCTACTTAACTGATTGACATTTATCTTGGTTATCTCCCCTACATCTGGCACTATATTACAGGTAATAGACATTTAATAAAATGTTTGTTGAATGACTAATGATCACCTGAGGCAATTGTAAATGGTGTTTTCCCATGGTGGTTTACTATATGCACCTCTTTTCTCACTCTTTTTTTCATGTCTCCATTTCTTTTATCCTACTCAAAATTTTTTCCCTTCTTATCTATACCTTTGGTTTACAAAAGACACCCAAAGATACTGTTTAGCTTTGTTAGCTTTAAAGAGATTTTCAGTATCTAGGTTGGTTAATCTGTGTCCCTTCCCACAGCTAGTAGCTGAGAGTTCCATGATTTGTAATCCTTAAGTGTACTGCAATGATCAGCCTGTGACTCAAGCCTGGTAGCTAGTGATAGTCTAGTTGGACAAGCCAAAAAGATAGGGTAGTTAGTTTATTGCAACTGGAAATTATAATGTGCAGATTTAGAAGGCTTCTGTAGAATAGGGAATATGGACTAAAGGATTAGTTAAGGAATGAAAGAAGTTTGGGGACACTTATTCAAAAATTGTGCTTTGGAGAGAATATTTTGACTTCTTAAGGTATCTAGAGTGATAATTGCCTATCTCAATTAGCTTGCAAACCCCTATTCCCATGAAATATCTCCTGATTAAGCCAGAATAAATCACATGGCATTATAGCAAAGGACATCTTTACTTAAAACAGCATGCAAGGTAAATAAAATCAAATAGCAAGCTCTCACCCCTCATTTCCTATCATTACCTACTGCCTTCCAGCCTTCCAAGGAGTGAAGGCTATGAGTTCATTTATATTTTTAATACAAGATAAAAGGATACCAGCAGTTTCACTAAGGGATACTGGCTGTTTTACTCACAGCATAGTCTGTTAAAAAAAAAAAAAGATTGGGGTCTAGAAGTGGCTTTCTATCTGCCTTCCTCTCTTTTCCTTTCTTGCTACATAACTCTCTCTGTTTCTGTCTCTCCTCTTATCCCCTCTCTTCTTTTTCACTCTCCACCTCTCCCTTTCTGTGTATCTTTCCAGCAGCACCCTCCTCACTTCGATCCCCCTTTCCTACCACCTGTTTTACTTGAGAGTGCTAACTTCATGGTCTAGATATTGCTGAAGGGAAAGAGAGTATTCCTTTTTCTTTCAGCTTCTATTGCCCAGATTTTCAAACAAGATTTTGGGAGATCCCCATCTTTCTTTCAAAATAGATTTGATGAAAACTACTGAGTTCTGCATATGATTAGGGATAATATAATTTCCCTAAGATATATATTGTCTTATACACAATTCACAAATTTTTTTTTTTTCTCCAAGGGCAGGAAAGCAGCCAAGTCATTTATAGTGGGTTATGGAATCTTTTTAATTAAAATAGGCTCATATGTTTATACAGGAAGAATGAGCTTCTTCCTTAATCCCAACATAACCCTATTAAACTTATTGGTCCCAAGTCTCTGATCTTGTCTTTTTTCTCTCCTTCTACTTATGTTAGTGAGAATTAGGAAGTGGTAGCAATGGTAAATGTTGTGGCTCTAACTTCTCACATTTGCTGAGAAAAAGTAAGCAGCTGGAGTACTGATCCTAGATTCAAGAAAATCTAAATTCAATTTTTACCTCAGGCACTTAGTAGATTGAGACCCTCAACATCACTTAATCTCTGTTTTCTTCAGTTTTCTTAATTGTAACAGTTTCCTTAACATCCACTTCACAGGGTTGTTGTGAAGATCAAATAATAAAATATTTCTAATATATACATACATATACACACACAATAAAAGTGCATAAGCCATGGTTGGCACATAGTAAGCATTATACAAATGTATATTCCCCCTTCTCAGGCAGTAGTGATCAAATAAAAAAAGCACTAGACTTAGAAACTTGGAAGCAAATCCCGGCTGTGCCACTTACTGTCCCCTTGAATATGAGTAAGTCAATTAACCATTCCTAGTCCTAGTCCATCCTCATCTATAAAATGGGGTAAGACTAGATGGTCTTTAAAGTCTTTCTTAGCTTTCATTTATAATCTTATCTATTGAGATTCCTTCCCTTAAAAGTGTTCCTTGTTATCAACCTTAGTTTCACTAAAGAATGGACCAAACAGAAAGAGAAACAAAATCCGAGCTAAGAAAACCTTTGAGAGAGAGTAAAAAGGATGGCAAAATAACTAGATTTTGTTCTTTTCTTCTCTTATTCCATCTAAATCCATAATAATCAATAATCATTTATAAGCCCCTCTATGCATCAGCCTACTGTGTTAAGCTCTGAGGATACTAAGAGAGAATGAAGGCAGTCTCTTCTCAAGGAATTCACAATCTAACAGAGGAGATAAGTAAGCAAATGCAAACAAACTATATACTGTTCCTAAGGTTCATTTTACCCATTGCATTCTAATTTCATGATCTTTGATCTTTCATTTTGCTTTTTTTTTTTTTCTGGGCCTCTTTTTCAAAGGGAGAGATACTTTGCAACATTTTTACATTCTTGATATATACAGTATAAATATGAGGTTATTTTAGCAGGAGTGCACTAGCAGTGAGAGAGACTAGGAAAGGCCTTATGCTGGAGGTGGGATTTGAAATGAGTCTGAAATGAAACCAAATAAACCAGGAGACAAAAGTAGGGAGAGAGAGAGCATTCCATGTATAGGTCATCACATGTAAAAAGGCATGAGAAACTGGAAATAAGAGTGTCAGTGTGCAAGGAAGAGCAAGAAGGGCTTTGTTACTGGATTATAGAATACATCAAAAGAAAGATACTGTTAGAAGGCAGGAAGGGGCCTCATAGGAGATTTTATATTCGATCTTGGAAGTAAGGAGTCATAAGTGTTTATTGAGTCCGGAGGAGTGACAAGGTCAGATTTACACTTTAGGAAAGTTGATTTGGTAGCTGAATGGAGAAAGCCTTGAGGCAGGGTGACTCACCCACAGGCTATTGCAATGGTCAGGTTTGAGGTGAAGAGGGCCTGCTCCTGGGTGTAGCAGTGGCAGAGGAAAGAAGGTCTACATGCAAGAGATGTTAAGAAGAACATCTGGTCTGGTCAGGATCTTTCATTTTATAGATATGGCAAAAGAGGAGACTAAATTAATCCAGTCAAAAAAGCTTTTATAAAATTGATATAATAAGCAATGCTCTGGTAAAGAGATGAAATGGAAACATCCTTCCTTCATCTACCAAAGTGATTTTCCTAAAGTCTTCTTTAAGATTAACTTCCATCTACTCTATAGGTATCTTGTACATGCCTATTTCTTTACATTTTTCTCTCCTCCATTAGAACTTCCATTTGGGAAGTCAGGTATTGTTTTTGCCTTTCTTTGTATTCTGAGCACTTAATGAAGTGCCTGGAATATAGTTAGGGCTCAATAAATGCTCACTCACTGACCAACAATATAAAGAATAAAATGGAGAATTTGTATATTTAGAATTGTATGTTAATTGTATGTTAAATTAGGAATTTCTATTATGTTATGTTTTTTAAAAGTGAATATTAATTTTTTGGTTCCTCTCTATTGTTTATCTTTAATTTTTATAATGATAGCTTTTTATTTTTCAAAATACATGAAAAGATAGTTTTAAACATTCACTTTGCAAAACCCTGTATTCCAAATTTTTCTCCCTCTCTCCCCATCTTCTCCCTCCCCTAGACAGCAATTAATCCAATAGAGGTTAAACATGTTAAACATGCAATTCTTCTAAACATATTTCCACATTTATCATGCTTCATAAGAAAAATCAGATCAAAAGGGAAAAAATGAGAAAGGAAAAAAACAAGCAAGCAAACAACAACAACAAAGGTTAAAATACTATGTTGTGATCCATATTCAGTTCCCATAGTCCTCTCTCTGGAGTGTATATTAAATTTAAGATGGTAGTAACAAAATTCTCTTGTTTTTGTCCCCTTCCAAACTTCTGTTTCATGGAATTTTTTTTGATTGATACAATCTATTTATTTGCAAGTAAGCTCATAAAATATGAATAGAAACTTTTCGAATTAATGAATTTGATTAAAAGAAAGTATGGTGTATTAAGAAGTTTAGGTCTGTGGACATGTAACTGGTTATAGTTCCAGATCTTCAACAAATGTCCATTGACTTTTTTTATTATTAAATAAAACTTTTTATTTACAGAACATACAAGTGATTTTTCTACATTGACCTTTGCAAAAAAAAATTTTTTTGTTCCAAATTTTTCCCCTCCTTCCCCCCACCCCCCACCCCTAGATGACAGGTAATCTAATACATGCTAAATATGTTAAATTATATCACAAATCCAATATATGTATACATATCTATACAGTTATCTTACTGCACAAGAAAAATCAGATTTAGAAAGAAAAAAACAAGCTAAGAAGGAAAACAAAATGTAAGCAAATATTCACAGAAAGCGTTAAAATTTTGTGGTCCACACTCAGTTCCCACAGGCCTCTCTCTGGATGTATATGACTATGTTCATCGCTGAACAATAGGAACTGGTTTGAATCACATTGTTGAAGAGAATCATGTCCATCAGAATTGATCATCATATAGTCTTGTTGCTGTGTATAATGATCTCCTGGTTCTGCTCACTTCACTTAGCATCAGTTCATGTAGGTCTCTCCAGGCCTCTCTGAAATCATCTTGTTGGTCGTTTCTTACATAACAATAATATCCCATAACATTCATATGCCATAATTTATTCAGCCATTCTCCAATTGATGGGCATCCATTCAGTTTCTAGTTTCTTGCCACTACAAAAAGGGCTGATGGCATTTTTTTTCTTCTCTATCACATGCCTGAAAATTGAACTTCTTTCCCACTTAAACCTTCCTTCCAAATTTCCTTGTTACTTGAAGTGGTATTAAAGGTAGCAGAAGCAGTAATATGAAATAAATTTGAGAGAACATAATTGTAAAAGAATATTAGATTTGGTCTGCAATATGGAATAACTATCACAGATAACAGAAAGTTGCTATTTTATTACGTGAATAGCACACGTGATCAAACCAACCAAAATTAAGCAAGGCAGAATAACTTGCTTTTGATGGAGGGAATCACTATTTTCAAAGTCTCAGGGGAGGTGGGGGAATAAAAGCAGGATCTAGGGAGTAATGAGGATGGCTATTGAGATGTTGAAACTGTCTTAAAGACAGTCTGGAAAACAAAGTTCCCATCAAGGTTGTCTCAAAGGTTGGAGACAGGATGGATGAATTAACAATAGAGTCCACCTTCACATCTTTCTAAACAAACAAGACAGACTGGGAGAACTGAACTGATGATGATTCTTGTTTTAGCCACTTCCTTAGAACAAGTGGTTTAGGGCTCGCATCATTACTGTTGAAGACACAACCATCCTCCTGGTCTTTTAGGCTTGTAACCTATGAGTCCTTCTTCACTTCTTACTATTTCTTATTCCCATACCCAATGCTAAGGCCTATTGTTGTCAACTTTGCAACATCTTCTTCTCCCTCCACAATCCTTTTAGTTGACCAGTTTACCACAAGTCTCCCTGTTCAATCTAGTCTCAATTTAGCCACCAAAATGATAAAACACATATCACCTCCATACTCAATAAACTCCAAAGGCTCCCCCTTACTTCCAGGATCAAATACATAACCCCTGTTTGAAATTTAAAATCCTATATAATCTGCCCCTCCCCTCTTTCCAGTCTTCTTTTGCCTTAAACCTCTTTGCATACTTTTTGATCTAGTGTCCCTGGCCTCTTTGCTCTTTCACAAACAAGATAACTCTATATCTTGGCTCCAAAGCATTTTCTCTGGCTGTCCCCCATTCCCTTGAATGCTTCCTCTGCCTTCCCATATCTGTCTCCTGACTTCTCTCAAATTAAACAGTTCTCAAGTTTCAACTAAAATCTTACCTTCTACGAGAAATCTTTACTAATCTTTTAGTAGTCACCCATTTTGTTTGTAGTTTTTTTTTAAACAACAAAAGAAATGCTACTATCAATATTTTTGAACATTTGGGCTTTTGCCCCCACCTCTCTCTATCTAACTTCTTCTGTATACTGCCTTGTAACAATATTACCAAAGGATATGTGCTAAAAATTTTTTCCCAGAATATTTGGATCAATTCACAGCTCTACCAATAGGACACTGTTCTTTTTTCATCTTTTGCCATCTTTGCCAGTCTGAGGTGTCAAGGTGCCACCTCTGACATGTTTTAATGCTTAGTTCTCTTATTAGTGATTTGGAGATTAGCATATGGTTGTCCATATTCTTTCACTACTTATTCATTAGAGAATGTATTGTCTTAATATTTTTGCATCCTCCATATCTTGGTCATCATACTTTTATCAGGGAAATTTGTTGCAAAGACTTCCCCCCCCCAAGTTAACTCTTTCCCTTTTAATTCTTATTGAATTGATTATGCCTATGCAAAAGTTTTTCCATTTTATATAACTAAAATTGTCTATTTTATCTTCTGTGATCACTTCTATTCCTTGTTTAGTTAAGAATTCTCCCCCATTCATAGTTATAGAAGGTATATCCTTTTCTTCTCTAATTAAAAAAAATCATGTACTTGTGTCAGTTGTTTGCATAGAGAATGAAAAGAATGCTGTAAATAGGATCTTTACCCTCATAAAAAATTCAGCCTGCTGCAGATGGAAGGCTTGGATTGATGTGGGAACTGTCTCCCACATAGTCTTGTATCACCCTAATATAATCCATATGTGATAGTATGCTGTGTCTCTGGCTTTATCTACATGGATAGCAAGAGACATGTCCTGATTTTCCCTTTCACTAACATTGGTGCAGTAGGGAACAAAAATCATGTGGCTTCAGGGATGATTAGAAGCTACTATTTTGCGAAGATGTTTTATCAGAGAACAAGAAAATATAAAACAGGACTTTCACACTTTCAAAGTGACTTGTTAAAATGGGAAAATCATCAAACCTGAGTCAGGAGGAAATATATTATTCCCTATAAACTCAAATTCTATTTTTACTTGAGAAATGTATTTTAATTATCAAATCTAAAGCTGAGAAAAAAAATTCCCTCACTGAATAAAATGTCAGTAAACACAAGTAGGTAACCACACTTTCCAAAATGGTAGTACCTTGGGAAGATGGTGTGATATAGAACTAAAATTAACTTTTCTTTTTTGATATTTGTTATTTTTTTCACTCAATAGTATTTTATTTTTCCAGTTACATGTAAAGATAGTTTTCAGTATTCATATTTGTAAAATTTTGAGTTCCAAATTTTTTCCTCCTTCCTTCCCTTACTTCTTCCCTCCCCAAGACAGCAAGCTGATATAGGTTACATATATATTTAATCATTTAAAATGTTTTCATATTAGTCATGTTATGGAAGAAAAATCAGAACAAAAGGGAAAAACCATGAGAAAAAAAAGTGAAAATAGTATGTTTTCAATCCATATTCAGTTTCCATAGTTCTTTCTCTGGATACAGATAGCATTTTCTATCCCAATGCTTTGAATTGTCTTGCATCATTATATTGTTGAGAAAAGCTAAGTCTATCATAGTTATCATTACATAATCTTGATGTTACTGTGTACAGGGTTCTGGTTCTACTTACTTCATTCAGCATCAGTTCATGTAAGTCTTCCCAGGCTTTTCTGAAATCAGCTTGCTCATTTTGTCTCTTTTATGATCTCTTTGTGATCCAGTAGTGATACTGCTGGATCAAAGGGTATGCATGATTTGATAGCCTTTTGAGCATAATTCCAAATTGCTCAGATGGCTGGATTAGTTCACAAGTCCACCAACAATGCATTAGTGTTCCAGTTTTCCCACATCCTTTCCAACATTTATCATTACCTTTTTTTTTTTGGTCATCTTAGTCAAACTGATAGGTGTGACATGGTACCTCAGAGTTGTTTTAATTTTCATTTAATTTAATTTTCATTTCTTTAATCAATAGTGACTTAAAGCATTTTTTTCATATGAGTATAAATGGCTTCATCTGAAAATTGTGTGCTCATATCCTTTGACTATCAGTTGGAGGATGACTTGTATTCTTATAAATTTGACTCTGTTCTATATTTATTTTAGAAATGAAGTCTTTTTTTTGTATAACATGTATATGGGTAGTTTCCCAACATTGATCTTTACAAAGCTTTCCATTACAAATTTTACCCCCAGTCCTCTCCCCTCCCCTAGATGGCAGGAAGTCCACTACATGTTAATAATGTTGAAATGCTTGAGAAGTTATGCAAGAAAAATCCTATCTACAAGAAAAAAAAAAGAATCAGAGAAAGGCAACACAATACAAGCAAATGTCAATAGAGATCATGAAAATGTTACGTTGTGGTCCATATTTCATATCCCTCTCTCTGGGTGTATATGGTTTTCTTCAGTGAACAATTGGAACTGGTTTGAGACAATTCTTTGTTGCAGAGAGCCATGTCCATCAGAATTGATCATCATGTAATACTGTTGTTGCTGTGTATGATGATCTCCTGGTTCTGCTCGTTTCACTCAGCATCAGTTCATGCAAGTCCCTCCAGGCCTCTCTGAAATCATCCTGCTGGTCGTTTCTTACAGAGCAATAATATTCCATAACATTCATATACCATAATTTATTCAGCCACTCTCCAATTGATGGGCATCCCTTCAGTTTCCAGTTTCTAGCCACTACAAAAAGGGCTGCCACAAACATTCTTGCACAGGTGGGTCCCTTTCCCTCCTCTAAGATCTCTTTGGGATATAGGCCCAGTAGAAACACTGCTGGGTCAAAGGGTATGCACAGTTTGACAACTTTTTGAGCATAGCTCCAAATTGCTCTCCAGAATGGTTGGATCCGTTCACAGTTCCACCAACAATGTATTAGTGTCCCAGTTTTCCCACATCCCCTCCAACATTCATCGTTATCTTTTCCTGTCATTTTAGCCAATCTGACAGGGGTGTAGTGGTACCTCAGAGTTGTCTTAATTTGCAAGAAATGAAGTCTTTATCAGAAACACTGGCTGTAACAACTCTTTCCCAGCTTCTAATCTTGGCTGCATTGATTCTGTTTGTGCAAAAAAATTTAAATTAATGTAATCAAAATTCTCTATTTTGCATTTCATAATGTTTTCTATTTCTTCTTGGGTCATAAATTCCTCACTTCTCCAAAGATTTTACAGGTAAGATATTTGTTATTTTTAAAGATAAAATATTAATCTGACCTTGAAAAAAGTCAAGATAATACTTGGCAATAAAGTATAATTCTTAAAATCACTCCTAGTATATGGGAAAGAGAAGGGAAGAATAGAGGAATGTGTCATCCCAGAACACTATCTCCACACATATTTATGTAGTGCCTACTACACGGAACTGGGGATTCAAAAGGATATGAGGGAATAGACATAAAAGCTAATTAAAAATGAAGTAAGAGAAACCAATCAATCAACCAGCCTTATATTCATTCAGTCTGGGCATAAAACCAGTCAGGTGAAGAACTCCAACTCAAATTCTTTCTAAGTGCCATTAATATCCAAGACACTGTACTAGGTGTGAAGTTACAAGCACAGAAATGAAATCATTACTGTTCTCAGAATTTATCAGTCACCCACCAAACCTGTGACTCATTTCTTCTAGAACAGATTCCCCACTGGTATGTATATCTCCAATTTTCTATTCTCCCAACCCCAAAAAACTTCCTGGAATCTTTGTTTTGGGCTCACCAACATCACTCTGCTCTTCAGCACTGCCTCTCATGTTTCTTCTCTTAAATGTACATTAAATTTCAACCAGCTATAGCCAACAATAACAATGATGATGACAATGTTGGTGTTAAAGAATAGTTACCTTGGAGGAATTGCACTGCTCTCCTAGTTTGATTGCCATGATGATTCTTTTACTTTCTACCCATGAGGTTTTGCTGACCTACATATGCCTATCCTGGCAGGAAAAAGTCAAATGATGTTCTGCAGCAAATCTGCTGATTCATTGCCTCTATCCTTCCTGAGTAGCCCTCTCTTCTTATATTTTTTTCCTTTTGTAGGTCATTTTATCATCCCCAAGTAAAGGGGGGAAAGAAAGGTAGCTATTTCAATCTATCAATCAATCAATAAACATTTATTAAATGCTTACTAGGTGCCAGGCATTGCACTAAGTGTTCAGCATGCAAAAAGAGTCAAAAGGCAGTGCCTGCCCTCAATGAGGTTAAAATTTAATGGAAAAGGTAACATGTATAGCAAACTATATGCAAAATAAATAGGAAATAATTGACAGAGGCAGATGTAGACATCAGGCAGCAACTAATACTTAATTTCCACTATCTTTAACTGTTCTTCCAGCCCTGCCCCACCTATGACCCAGTCAATTCAAGATCTAGTACTCTACTTCCAGTGTGAGAAACTGGGTAGAAATAGGGCCACCATGAAAGGACAACAATAGTCCCGCTCTTCTGTCTTCATCTACATCCCATCTTTCTTCTCATGCAAGGTCCCCAGGTCACTCAGGAGTGATAGGTTATATGAAAAAAATTCCAACCTGGCATTTAGAAGAACTGGGTTTTACTTCTTACTTTAAGTGACCCTGGGCATGTTAGTCAATCTCATATTCATTTTCTTATTTGTAAAATGAGGACAACATAACTGGAAACGGTTATTTCAGTGGGGAAGAGGATTAGAATGGTGCAAATTGGGCTTTTTCTCCTGCTTTCCATCTACTAACTGGGAACTCTCTTCCTTGTTTCCAGTTCAAGAAAGGAATAGGGAAGAGGATATCATGAAGATACAAGCAGATACGCACAAATATACATACACACAACCATCTCACATTTCAGCTCAAAGCTCTATATTTCATATTGCTCCCATAAGTGATTAGTCTCAATCAAGAGGTTGATGAGTTTGTTATAGATCTGTGGGAAAGGAATGAAGGTTGGTCATATTCTTGGGGGAAAGATTATTTGTGTAGCTTCCCATACTTTATGGAAAATGGCGAGTCCCCCAGCTCCTGTGTGCCCAGCTCTGTGTTATACATTGTTATAAGGACAGAAAAGGAACAGATCTAGACTGTCCTTAGGAGCTCATATTCTGGGGACCTAAGCCCCTGTCTTTGGGGAACTCAGTTTAGAGAAAGAAACAAAAGTCACACATGAACATATATACTATGAATATATGCCAGGTGAGGGTTATAAAGAACAAGTGAATTAGGAATTCAGAGAAAAATAAGATCACTCTAAACTCAGTAGATGGTCCTTGTGGCTGTTTGTCCTTCATTCTTAAAAAGGACATGACATCAGGGAGGTTATGTCATGACATCCAAATGAATTGGATTGAAATGAGGGAGGCGACTGTGTAGAATCACCAACCTCACTCTCTCCTCTGGAACCACCTGAGTCCAGTGCCAAGACATAGATCAGGACAACTGGAAATGTCTCCATGGGATGGTCAGGGCCTAAAAGAATGGGTCAAGTGGGGCTGAATAGAGAAGAGAGAAGACATTTCAGTCAAGGGAAAATGATATGAGCAGAGACAGTGAGGTGAGAATGTGCACGTTCAAGGACATTAAGGAGACAGGCTGTAGCAAAAGTATAGGTGAGGGAGGAGGGGGAGATGTAGTCTTTTTCAACTGATAGAATAAAGAGGGGTTAGAAAAGGCTTTCTGTAAAAGACACATTTTAGTTTAGTCTACTGGATAAACACAAAAGGAGAGAAAGACCTTCCCCACACTTGCAAAAGTAGAAATTCACATGTAGATTTAAAAGACAAACAAACCATATATTTTCAAGCCATAAAATCTGTCAAGTGATGAACTCCAACTCAAACACTTCTTAAGAATCCTTAATGTCCAAGTACATACCAGTACTAGGCATGGAGATGATAACACAGAAGTGAAATCCTGCCTGTCTCAAAGAGTTTAGATTCCATTGGGAGAAGAGTTAAACCATATAAACAAACATAAAGTAATTAATCCTAGGAGGAAAAAAAAAAACATTGGACTCTACCAAGTCCCCCTCCCATTTACTGGGGTGGATGTGGGAAGGCTTCCAAAAATGGGGTGCACAATTAAGACTTGTTAGCTTCCTTCTCCCATGGATCTCAGTCATTCTGCATGTAAAAGAGAAAATGATTCTTGGCAAAATGGTAGTAAAGGATTCTCTGCTACTAGTTGTTGGCAAGACTTGGTTAATTTAATTTAGTTTAGAATGCAACAAATTGAAAAGTTGATTACAACATAACACAAAAATGTTTCATTCGGAATGAACTGCTATTTTAGTTTTCTGTTTAAGGTAGAATTTTTTAAAATTTTAATTTTTAATTTAATTTTAAGTAGGAAAATTCATGTTTATACTGTTGTAATTTTATACCTCAACATTAGGTTAGTCAACAAAATAGTTTTAATAACCAGAAAACTATTCTTTTGGTATATCATAGAGGAGATTCTTATTCAGGTTCAGATTGAACTAGATGCCCTCTGATGTCCCTTTCAAAATTCTGAGATTCTGAAACAATATACCATAAGTGCAAACCAGTTTTCCCACCTTCCACAGAGCTCAGACATGAAACCTTTCTAATTGTGGCTTTATCATTCACATTAACACTGCCCTCCTGTTGAATAAGTTTGACACATCAATAAAACTCATATGAAAAGCTTATGTGGCCAAAGTCAGGAGCCTATTTTCAAATCCCTGGTGAAATAAGAAGCAGGTTTTTATATCTTTTGAATACAATAATAATTCACTTGTTTCAGTACTTGGCTCTTAAAACTTATAAAATAGTTTTGGGGCTTTTTCTTTTATCTCCTAAAATTATATATATATTCACCCATGACTTTGTGTTCTTCCTGTGATTCAAGGATGGGAGATGACTCAGCTAATTATGAGGACTACACATAAAGATAAAATGAGAACGTTTCCATTGATACTCTGGCCTATTCTCAATTCTGTGCTCTTTAATAGTTAAGATAAATTCATAATTATATAAATTATGCCATATGCTAATTTGTCACCCTGTCTGATGCTGCCACAATTTTTTTTCTCTACTTACCTATCTGTTTCTTTCTAAAATGGGAGAGACTATGTAAGTTTCCATATAACTCAGGCACTATCTTATGTATTTCCCCAGGTTAATAGGATTGAAATTCTGCTGGTCAGGGATTCTGTCATTCTTCATGTTCATCCAGTGCTAGTACAATACACTGTGGTTATCTAACTACACTCTCTCATTGTTGTATTGAAAAGGGCTTTGGAATTGTTGTCAGAAGATCTAGATTCAATTATGAACTCTCTTGTTTCCTGGCTCTGTGCTTAGGGCAAGTTATTTAATCTCTGTGCTTCAATTTCAACTGTAAAATGGAGACAATAAACTCTACCCAGTCTACTCCACAAGATTGTAGTGAGGATGAAACAAAAATCACAAAAGAATCTCAGAATCCCAAAGCTGGAAAAGATCCTCCCAGGTTATCTCTACTGGCTAAACAAAAATTCTTTCTTCAATATCTTTACCTGGGTTTGACTTGAAGAGCTCTGGAAATGGGGAACTCACTATTTAATGAGACAGTTCATTCCATTCTTTCTTTCTTTCTTTTTTTTTTTTTTTAACAGTTCTATTGGGAAGGTTTTCTTTATTTTGTGTCATAATTTACCTCCAAAAACTTAGACTTATTTATTCCTAGTTCTGACTGTTGGGACTAAGCAAAAGTTGAATCCTTCAATTCAATTCAGTAGACATTTATTAAGTGCCTATTATGTTCCAGGGACTAGGCTAAGCGCTGGGATTACAAAAAAATAGACAATAGACAGTCCCTGGCCAGTTGCTTGTTTGAACACAGTTGTATAGTGGAAAGAATCCAGTGAGGATGGAGACTGGCAAACAACTCCATTTACTGATTCTTTCATCAGAGATACCTTTCTCTAAGTCTTTTCCCTCATGCATACAATAGGGAGAATTCTGCTCATTTTATTACAAGGTAATTGTGGGAAAGACTGTTTTCAAACAGATCTAAGTTAATATATCCTGTTCTTTCCTCCGGAAAAAACAAAACCCAAACCAAAACAAACACTACCTCTACTGCCAGGTCTTCATTTAATAGATATTGAATAAAGCACCTACTATGTGCAAGGCACATCCCCAGTTCTTCGTTTTTGAGAGTTTCTAGTTCTTTCTATTCCCTTCTGTTGCCCTCTTCCATGTGAAAGCGCTTTGTAAACTTGTCAAGGGTGAGTTAGGTGTGGGACAAAGATGCTTTAATATCCCAGTGCCAGTAGCCCGATAAATCCCGGCAGGACTGTTCTTCTCTTGACCCAGTCCAGATTCCCGGTAGCAAGACCTTGGCCATGACCTGCTCTCAGGAGCTGGAACCAATAAGCTTCTGTTCCCCAGACCTGTCCAGGGTCGAGGGGAGAGGGAGAGATGTAGAGAGAGGAATGCGGGACGGCTCCCCCGAGGCAAGGGCAGAGTGGGGTGTGTCTGTGGTGAGGTAGCGAAGGGAAAGGGAAAGGCAGATCCAGCCCCCTCCCTTCTAAATCCTGGGCCCCGCCAGGACTTCTGAGATCCTCTCAGTCTGGAGGGCATCCCTCATTTTAGCCAAGAATCCCGGGTGGTTGGTTACTATGAGAGGAAAGCGGACGACAGACACTCCAGCTGGTCGGGGCGGTCCTGGGCACTGAAGCCACGCCGTGCCGCAAAACATGTCACTATATAGGGAAGGCTGCCTCTTCTTGAGGAAGAAGACGGTACCAATCCTCTGGAGAGGTGTGGGGAGGAGGCTGGGAACCAGGACGGTCCCAGATCTCCTATTCTTCAGCACCACCTCCGCGAACCTCAGCACAAGGCAATACGGTGACGTCATCGCCCAGGCAGCAGCGGCGGCGGCGGTGGCGGCGGGTACGGCCCCGCAGTTCTCACTTCACTTTCCCCCTTTCCCAGGAGAACTACAGGGCCGACCGGTAGATCCCCAGGGCTCAGCATCTGGAGCAGCTCCATTCTCATATTCCAACCTTCTTTTTCTAGGGAGTGGAAACAAAAGCCCTGGCGCGTGAGGAAGAAGCTAGTTCTAAACTCTCACGACTCCACATACCATACCAATCACACCAGAGCCCGCCGCAGCAGGGCCTAAGTCGAGGTGTCGCGCCGCTCTTTTATAATCATCCTTGGAGGGGGCGGGGCCAATCTCGACGCCCAAGAACGTGTTGACGCCACGCGGCCAGTAAAAGGGGCGGGGCTAAGGCGAGCTCTGCTGCCTCCAGACTCTTAGGCTACCCTCCGCCCCCTCAGCTTCGGGGATCGAACCCAAGAATACGGCGACCAGGTCAGTGGTCCTCTCCTTGGGGCTTGGGACCCGCTACCCCTCTCAACCCGATCCCATCTCAGCCCTTTTCCTTCCTCCTTAGTCTGGGCCGCCATGCCCCCCCCTCTGCCGTTCCCGGCGGATGTGGAGAGATGAGGGGCGTCGGTGGTCAAGATGGAAGCGGGAGCCCGACGGCCCCAACAGCGGCATCCCCTGCTCCCGGCGCTGGGGGCTCTGATGGTTCCCGTAGGGCAGGAGCGCCCGCGCGGGTGCAGTGATGCTCTCGGCAGCGGCAGCCGCCTGTCCTCCTCCTCCTCCTCCTTCTCCTCCTGCTGTGTCTGAGGAGGTCTTTTGTCTTCGTCCCGAGCCGCAGGGAATCACCCACCGCGCTGAGCCGCGGTCGCGGGCCGCAGCCTCGCCTCGGTTGTAAGGGGGTGGGGGCGGGGTGGGGGCTGCTTCTCCGTCGTTAGCCGCCCTGGCCGGTTTCCTTCCCATGAAAATGGAGCCGGATTTATTTGTGACTCTGTCTGCATCAGCCGGGACCACGTCGGACTCCTTGCTGACGTTTGGGGACCTGTTCCCGGAGCAGAAGGGGAAATACTTCCTCATGGACCTGGAGAAAGTATCCGAGGAATCCAGGGGGCAGGTGCCTGGTCCCGATCTGGTGCTGCTACCTCCAGAGACCCCCCCACAGCCCTCGGTGCTTCTAGGGCCTGTTTTGCAAGAAACGGGGTCCGTGGCTTTCCAGCAAGTTTTGGGGGAGGTGAAGCTCCACCAGGACTTATTTTCTGAAGGACCCATCAAATATTTGTATCGGTTAGAAAATCAAGAACTCTGTCTTTTGGATCAAGAGACCAGTAATACTTCTGTTGCTGACATCGATCAGAATTTACCTGTTAGTGACAAGCAGATGTCTTTGCTAGGTGTGGTTAATAATGATTCTTCGGAAGAGGGTTTTAATACAGCTCTTACCTTGGTGCAAGATCCGGTAGTCTCCGACAGGTTAACAGGTTCAGAAGAGCAAGAGCAGGAGGACCTTTATGCTCTTGATTTGGGCCCATCTCGGTCACCTCCACAGGAATTGCAATTGAGCATCGATTTTAGGGAGCAGGAATCATGTACAGAAAATTGCCTTCAAGAAAATGATGGCATTCTTCAGGATCAAAGAGATTTTTACTTAGGCATGGATCAGGCTGCTTGCCCGGATCCCAAAACCCAGCTTTCAGGACTTGATCCAGTTTTTTCCTGGACTAAAGAGCCAGAGGATTATGTGCCCGGAAGATGCCAGAAAAATGTTTCATTAAGTGCGGAGGATTTAAATCATAGTTACCAAATTAGTAATGAAATAAACTTTTTTCCCTCTTTCACTACTTCTACTTTGTGTGATCTGAAGTTGGATATAGTTCAGAATAACCTGGGACAGTCCTCTGATTTCAACCAGACTGAACCTATTCCAAATGAGCCTTCAGGGTGTCAAGAAGATGGCCCTCGCCTCAGAGCTGTATTTGATGCCCTAGACAGAGATGGGGATGGTTTTGTCCGTATAGAAGAGTTTGTTCAATTTGCTACAGTTTATGGTGCAGAACAGGTAATCTAAAATTTCTCTGATTTGGGTAACTGTATGTTCTTGAATATGTCTTCTTAATATTTTTGTTTCTTCCATCATGAACAAATAACGTCACTAGTATATCTATTTACACTAAATATATGGCAGTCTTGAAATGTATGTACTGGGATAATAGCTTTAGGAGTTTTTTTTTTTTTTTTTTTTCCTTCAAACGGGAGTATCCTTTATCTCTCATCATACTTCATTGATCCTTTTCCCCTTTTCCCCTCCCCCCTCTTAAAATTTTGGTTTTGTATTATTCTCCCACAAATACGGTAAGTATCTTCTAGAGCTAGTAAGAATAATTTTATCAACTTCAGAACACAACAGCCTTGGATATAAAATTAAAAGGGCCAACCTGAACCAAAAACCTGTAGTTTTGATTTTTTTTTTGGGCAGGGGGAGTAAATTAATGCATTAAAATCTAGGATCTAAAAAATCCCAATTCTGTTGGAGCAATTTAGGACCTATTAGTAGCTTCAAGTTTTGAACAGTTATTTAAAATGCATGTTAAGAATTTTTCTAAATAATGGGTTTTTAAATTTTATTTTGAACCAAGAAAAAATAGAATAACTTTCCCCCCTGACTAATTTATTTTCTGTGTATGGGCCTTTGAATTATTTATTTACTAAATGTACAAATTAACAGACGATTAGTGTTGGAAGGGAAGGTTGAGTTTGAACCAGCTACCTCTGGAACCTCAGGCAAACTCCCTCTGCCTGAGCTACCAGGCAGGAAGCTCAAGGGCTCTGTACAGTCAGCAAGCAGCCTTTTGGCTTGGCAGCCACAGCCTGCAGTGATGCCGCTGCTGGGGGGGGGGGGGATTCCTCCTCCTGCCTGTCAGTTCTTTCCTCTTCTCTTCAGCTTAAGGCCTCCTCACAGGGCTTTTCTCCAACAAGAAATAATCATGGCATATTGTAGATCCAGAGCTGGAAGGAACCTCAGAGACCATCTAGAGTGACTCCCTCATTTTATAGATGTGGGCACTGAAGCCCAGAGAATTTAAATTACTTGTCCAATTTCATCTAGTCTTAACTTCCTGTTCTTTTACAATGAAGGAAACTGAAATCAAATAGTTATTTTTCTCCATGACTAAACTGGTCACTAATAATATTTACATAGGCCCTTAAGATTTGCAGAGCATTTAGTATAGCAGATCTGTGAGCTAGGTTATACAAGTATATTACTTTCAATATAGATGAGGAAACTGAGGCCCTGAGCAGTGAAGTGATCTGACCATGATCACATAGCTTAGGAAGTATTATATGTGGGATTTGAATGATTCCAAATTGAGTAATCTGTTACAACAATCTCCAGTACTTATGCATACCTTTTATACATTCCTCTAACTATAAATAGGAATTTTCTTGTAAGCTTTAATTGTAAGATTTTGTTAGTGATCGACATAATTAAGTTTTTAGTTTACCTTAAGAGTTCCACTAGTTTTTCCAGAAATTTCTCATTAAACATTGCCTGTTGGTTACATCAGTTGAAATTTTTAAACATTGTTACCAAATCTTACCTTAAGTGGTTCTTAAGTTACTAACCTTTTCACAATTTAAGGCTCATTATTTCCAGATACATATTTGCATTTGTGTATAAAGTACAAAATGTTGGTCCTTATGTGACTTTGCTAATAGCAGTGGTGTTGGTTGTCTATCTACTTTTTTTTTTTTTTTTTGGTAAACTACAGAGTAGTGACAAGTTCCTTTATGTGGTTCTGATAGAATTTTATATTTTACTGACTCCTTGTTTGTATGTCAGCATTAAATTGATCCTTAAAGAATATTCACAATTTAAGCAGAAATCCTTTTGAATATAAAACATAATAACTATTGAGGATACTGTTTACTTAGTGTAATAATCTTTGTAAATCATCCCTACCTATAACAATATAATATTTATGATATCTGTTGAACCAGAGCATATTGTACATACAGGGCAATATAACTATATCATAGTTCCTTGAATAGGAAAGTGTGGAGGCTACCAAAAAAAATCTTTATGTTGTCACTTCTAAGTGACATCAGCCTCCCCTCCTTCAGTTCCCACTCCTAACACAAAACCCTCTGTGTGACAAAAATATATATTTAGACAAAACAAACTAATGCCTTGGCCATAAACTTCATTTCATACTTGGTATGGTGGATACTGCCTATGTGTATTACTTTAAGTGATCTTAGGTAAGTTACCATCTCCTAGGGCCTCATTTTCATAGTCTGTAAAATGGACTATAAGGCTTTGATGGTTCTTTCTAGCTGTAAATCTATAACCTAAAAGAATTCCCCACTAATCAGATATTTATATGTATGTCAGGTTTATATATATATAGATATCTATCTATCTATCTATCTATATGCATATTTAGTGATCATTGCCCAGAAATTGTTCTCATTGTTCTGTTTATTTTACTCTACCTCAGTTTGTACGACTCTTCTTGTCCCTCTGTAGTTTTCATAGCTGTCATTCCTTTTTTTTTTCTTTTTTTTCTGAAGCAATCGGGGTTAAGTGACTTGCCCAGGGTCACACCTAACTTTCATTTCTTATGGGGCAAATAATGTTACATTTACATACCACAAATTCATCCACTGTTTAATTGATGGGCATCTACTTTTTTTCAATTTTTTTTTCTTGTTGCTATAGAAGATATGTTTTGTGCATGTATCTTTCTGACTTTGAACTCCTTGTGTTAGATGCCCAAACTTGGGTCTGATAGTACATAAAGTTTAGTGCCTTTTCTAGAATAGTTATAGATTGTGTTCAGAATGGTCAGATAAATTCTTAATTCCAACAATAGGGCATTGATGTGCCTGTCATCCCAAAGGCCCTCTAATATTTACCATTTTTGTCTTCTGGTACCTTTTTACATCCTGAAAGTATCTATTAGTTTCACTGTTATTAAATGACATATATCTGCTTTCGAAGGTCATCTGGGTGTAGTATTTCTATCTGGAATGAGAGTATAGCTGAGAAGTGACACATCTACCAATTCTACATTTACCATATTGGTTGTCTCTATTAATAGTGTTGGTGGTGTTTCTGTTTTGAATGAAGCCTTTTCTCTTTGCCATGTGGATTTGACAATGTCTTTGGTTTCTATATAATTGTGTGATGTTTTTCTTTAATCATTATGCCATATAACTTAAGAATATAGATAGGTTTCAGTTTGTACTTATGAAAATACTTCTTATACAGATCATTAAGTTGCAGCATTGTGGGAAATCTTGGTGTATGGGAATCACCATAACATAGAATGCTGACCTGAAGTCAGGAAATTCTGAGTTCAGATTCTGCCTCTAACACTAGCTATGTGACCAAGAGCAAATCATTTAACCTCATAGTTTCCTCATTTATAAAAATGAGGATAACAATATCTGTAATATTATTTTACAGAGTTGTTGTAAGACTCAGGCAAGTTAATGTGTATAACTTGTTTTGTAAGCTTCAGAACAAAATATAAATGTCAGGTATTTTTATTATCAAATACTTTGATAAAATTTTCTTATATCTTTTTTTGACTTTAGAACTTCCTTATTTGGGGCAGCTAGGTGGCGCAGTGGATAGAGCACCAGCCCTGAAGTCAGGAGGACCTGAGTTCAAATCTGGTCTCAGTCAGTTAACATTCCCTAGCTGTGTGACCCTGGGCAAGTCACTTAACCCCAATTGCCTCAGCAAAAAAAAAAAAAAAAAGAAAAGAAAAGAACTTCCTTATTTATCTTATTTGATTTCTATAGAGAATATATACTCATTTAGTAGCTAGAAAATACTTTGAGCAAAGTTTCATCTTGCTGACTTCTAGATACTTAAAATTATATCCATTTGAAGGACTGTTTGTCTTCCTTATTGGTGAGAAAAGTTTGAATTGCTGTTTGGTTGGTTAAAACAATGAATTTTCAATAAATTCAATAAATGTCTCATAATCTAATTTGTGCAAGCCTGAAGTATTACCTTCTTCATGGCATAAAGGTGACTCTGGGTTCTTAAAAGTTGTGCCTGTGAGGCAAATTATACCAAGTTGGAAAACTTCAATTGATAGCGTGTATCTGTTGTCCAATGACCAGCCATGTTAGGTTCAGAAAGGTTCATCACCAGGAGAGCCATCTGATGATGAATTTTTCAGTCATTATACTGCTCAAAAATCATACCTTAAGAGGTCAGTTGTAATTTCTATTGGTGAGGATAATCTGATGAAATTATAGTAATGAAATATTTTAGTATTTGCCAGACATTATACTAAAATCTGAGAATACAAAGATAAAAGAAAAATACGGTTCCTTCTCTCAAGGAGTTTAATACTAATAAAAGAGATCAGACATGTATACAAATAATTGTTATATCAATTATACAAAGAAGGGAAAAGAAATTGCCCATAGTGCTATGAGACTTTTGAAAAGGGAGAAATATGAAATATAGGGAAAATATGAAAATGACTACTAATACACTTTTCAGCTTATTCCTTTTGACACAGGTACTCCACATCTTTTGCCTTCTGGTAGATTTTAAAATTTGAAGGCTGGTCTTGACTGTTTGTTGGGAGATTGTATTAGTGGCTACTTCTACATTAATTCAGATTCCATCAAATGTCAGAAATTAAAGGTATTTCTGTGGAACATCATGAAACTTTAGGAAACTCATAATCAGACTTTGGTTTTGGTTGATCCTCTAAGTATTTTCTGATCAGGTTGCAATTTTAGAAATTTATTTACAAGTTTAGCTTACTAAGGTTGACTTCTTTGGGGGAAGGCAGCTAATGTGGAGGTATAAGCAAAATTTTACCAGCTTTTATACTTGTCTTTGCCCTTCCCTTCCTATAGTCCATTCATTTACCAAGAATCTAAAAAAGCTGAAAGGAAAGGAAGAAGTGGTCTTTGAGTTGGATGGATGGAGTAGCTGTCATCTAGTCTTATAATCACAAAGAAAGTAAAAAATAGCTGATATTTACATAACAGTGTTTTTAAAAGGTCAATCCTTACAACTTGGTGAGGTAGCTAATAACACAAGGGTTAATATACTCATTTGATAAATTAAAAAACAGCAAGATTAAAGTGACTTGGCCATGGTTACATGGCTAGTAAAGGGATCATTGTCATTTTCATTGTAGCATGTTCCCCTTTACAAAAATCATTTTGGGCTTTGAATCTTGGATCTACTCTTTACTTGACAGGTATTTTAACCAACACTGTTCTATAAATTGGTCAATATACAGAATAATGAAGAAACGTTAGAGTTTACTTAGTCCATCTAAGTAAGTTGAAGGAAAATCAAATATTTAAAAAGTCTTGCTTTTTAAAAATCAAGTCTTTCTAGTGGGATTTCAAAAACAAAGTCTGGTCAAATGATAGGATCGGCTTATTAGGCTGTGGGTCAAATAACTACTGGGTTATTTAATAGTAAACTTGATAAGTATTTTAATATGTAAATTATAGCAAGTATCTTTTTTTTTAAACTTTACTTTTTTGGTTTTGCCTGTCATTTTCGTTTATCCCTCTGATCTCTTACCAATTGAACTCTTCCTTGTAACAAATAAAAACTTTTAAGTGAGATCAATTGACATAGAATCTGATAGTATATATCCAATTCTAGCAAATGTTACATTTATTCATTGTTGGAGAAGGTATAAACTTTATTCACCTCCATTACTGAAGAGCCTTGTACATGGTAGGCACAAATAAAATAAACTTTGAATTGAATTGGCATGAAAGTAATATGAATTTACAGACATCTTGTTTATTATCTGATATAAGCAACTTACTGAGCAGATTATATATATGTATATGTATAAAAGGAATAACTTTTACTGTTTCCTTGGCAATGTTATGCTGCATTTGAATTTCATTGTCATTTTGTAACAGATCTGATGTGGTATAATATAACAGAATTTCAAAAGAAACTAACAGTTGAAGTCATGTAAAAAGAGAGGACATAAGTGAACTTTTTTATATTTTTAAAAAATAGATGTGATTTTGGGGCAGCTAGGTGGTGCAGTGGATAGAGCACCAGCCCTGAAGTCAGGAGGACCTGAGTTCAAATCTGGTCTCAGACACTTAACATTCCCTAGCTGTGTGACCCTGGGCAAGTCACTTAACCTCAATTGCCTCAGCAAAAAAGCAAAAAAAAAAAAAAAATAGATGTGATTTCTTCAAACTATAAATTGTACTTGTTTACTGTAAATTATGAAAATATGTTATAATAAAGATTCACTTTTATGATACAGCCATTCTGTAGAGCAATTTAGAACTGTCCAAAGGATTATAAAACTGTGATTGTCCCCCCCTTTTTTTTTACATTTTACTCAATAGTATTTTATTTTTCCAAATACATGTAAAGATTGTTTTTAGCATTAATTTTTATAAAACTTTGTGTTTCAAAATTTTTTCCCTTCTTCCCTTACCCTCCCTTCTCCCCACAAGATAGCAAGCTATCTGGTTTAGGCTAAATATGTGCAATCCTTTTAAACATACTTCCATACTGTGAATATTCTTTGATCCGGTACTGCCACTACTGGGTCTGTATCCCAAAGAGATCATAAAAGAGGGGAAAGGACCCACATCTACAAAAATATTTGAAGCAGCTCTTTTTGTGATGGCAAAGAATTGGAAAATGAATAGATGCCCATCAATTGGGGAATGGCTGAATGAGTTATGATCTATGAATTTAATGGAATATTATTGTTCTGTAAGAAAAAATGAACAGATTGATTTCAGAAAAGCCTGGAAAGTAAGTCATGAACTGATGCTGAGTGAAGTGAGCAGAATCAGGAGAACATTGTACCACAGTAACAAGGTTGTATGATGATCAACTATGATCATAACTCATGGAAATGTTAAAAATAATGTACATATATAATCTATATGATTACTTGCTAGCATGGGGAAAGGGGGTGTAAAGGAGGTAGGAAAAAATTAGAACTCAAAATCTTACAAAAATGAATGTTTAAAAATCATCTTTTCATCTAATTGGAAAAATAATATACTATTGAAATAAATTTTTAAAAAAATTCACTTTTGACCATTGGAATATATAATCAATCACAACTTCTCAGGGAAAAAAAACAACAAAGGTTGAATTTAAATTTTACTTAATTAAAAATACATATAATTAGACAATCAACATCCAACAGAGGTCATATATGAGAAGTATTATGTGTTTTCCAATGACTTTGTTTGAAAAGTATTAGTCATTGTCCTTTTCAATAGTTATGAGAATGGAGCTACTATTAGGGAGAACTCTGTTTATAATCTCCTCAGCATATTATGTCTGGAAGTAAAATAACTCATTTTCCTTTTCCACTTTGCTAGGGTTTCTTTGCTACCAATATCATCATTTTCTAAGCCTTCCTGCTTTCATGATTTTTTTTTTAAATATTTTTTCCAAATGCACTTAAAAGCAAATTTTAACATTCATTTTAAAAAGTTGAGTTCCAAATTCTCTCTCTCCCTTTCTTTCCTACCTCCCATTGAGGAAGCAGACGATTTCATATAGGTTAGACATGTGTAATCATATGAAATATATTTCCATATTAGTCATGTTGTGAAAAAACCCTACAGCCTTACCTCCCCCCCCAAAAAAAATAAACAAGAAAAATAAAATCAAAAAAAGTATGCTTTCATCTGTATTCAGATGCTATCAGTTCTTTCTCTGGTGGTGGATAACATTTTTCATCATAATTGGAAATTAGAATTGCTTTGGATCATTGTATGGTTGAGAATAGCTAAGTCATTTAGGTTGATCATATACAATGTTAATTTCATTGTGCATCCTGTTCTGCTCACTAGACTTTATATTAGTTCATCTAGATTTTTCTGAAACTATTTTGCTCATAATTTCTTTTCTTTTCTTTAATAATCTATTTTACATGCAATTTTTAACATTCATTTAAATTTGTTTTGCATTCCAAATTCTCTCTCTCCCTTCTCCCCTCCTCATTGAGAAGGAAAGAAATTTGATATAGATTATACATCTGTAGTTATATGAAACATATGGAATTATATGAAACATATTTCCATGTTAAAAAAAATAAGAAAAATAAAGAAAGTAAAGAAAAAGTATGCGTCAAACTACGTTTAGATTCTATTAGTCCTTTCTCTGGAGATGGATAACATTTTTCATCATAAATCCTTCAGCATTGTCTGGGATCCCTGTATTGCTAAGAATAATCAAGTCATTTACAGTTAATCCTTGAACAACATTGTTGTTACTGTATACAGTGTTCTTCTGGTTCTATTCATTTCACTTTGCATCAGTTCATGTTGTCTTTCTAGGTTTTTCTGCTGCTCATCATTTCTTACAGCACAATAGTATTCCATCATAATTATAAACCACAACTTATTCAACCATGCCTCAGTTGATGGACATCACCTCACTTTCCAGTCCTTTGCTAGTAGCATAAAAAGAGCTGCTATAAATATTTTTGTACATATTCTTTTCCTTTAAAAAAAATCTCAAAAAAAAATCTCTTTGGCTTACAGACCCAGTAGTAATATTGTTGGGTCAAAGGATATGTACAATTTTATAGCTTTTGGGGTGTAATTCAAATTGCTCTCTAAATGGTTAGATCAGTTCATAACTCCACTAACAGTGTATTGGTATTCCAATTTTCCGACATCCTTTCTAACACCCAACCCTTTCTCTTATCCCCTTCCTGTTCTTAGTCCCTATAAGGTAAAATAAATTTCTAAATCCTACTGAGTGAATATATTATTTCCTCTTTGAGATAATTGCAGTGAGAGTTAGATTGAAGTGTTGTCCACAATTTCCCCTTCATCTTTTTCTCCATAATTTATCCCATTCTGCTTCTCCTTTATCCCTTCTTTCAATGTATCCCTCTTTCCTACACCTTAATACAGTCAATTTATATACATATCCTATGTATATATTCCTTCTAAATGCCCTAATAATTTAGAACTCTTAGGAGTTCTAAATATCATCTTCTCATGTAGTAATGTAAGCAATTTAACCTTATTGAATAATTCTTTCCTGTTAATCCTTTTATTCTTCTCTTGAGTCTGATATTTAAAAGTAAAATTTTTTATTCACTTCTGTTCTTTTTATCAGGAATGCTTGAAAATCCTTTATGTCATTAAATAAATTTCATTTCCCTCTGAAGGATTATTCTAATTTTTATTAGGTAGGTGATTCTTGGTTGTAATCCAAACTCATTTGCTCTCCAGAATATCATATTCCAAGTCTTCCAGTCCTTTTATGTATAAACTATTAAATCCTTTGTTATCCTGATTGTGGCTCCTTGATATTCGAATTGTTTCTTTTGAGCTACTTATAATATTTTTTCCTTGACCTGGGAGTTCTGGAATTTAGCTATAAAATTCCTTAGAATTTTCATTTTGGGATCACTTTCAGTAAGTGAATGGTAGATTCTTAACATTTCTATCTTATCCTCTAGTTCTAGAATATCAGGGCAGTTTTCCTTGATAATTTCTTGAAATATGTCTAGGTTCTTTTTTTTAAAAAATCATGGCTTTCAGGTTGTCCAATAATACTTAAATTATCTCTCCTGAATCTATTTTCCAGGTTGATTGTTTTTTTTTCCAATGAAATATTTCACATTTTTTCATTCTTTTAATTTTGTTTTATTATTTCTTGATGTCTCATGGGGTCATAGTTTTCATTTGCCCAATTTTAATTTTTAAGGAATTATTTTCTTCAGTGAGTTTTTGTACTTCTCTTTCCCTTTGACCAATTCTACTTTTTAAAGAGTTCTTTCAGTGAATTTTTCTACAACTTTTTCAACTTGACCAATTCTGCTTTTTAAAAGGTTCTCTTTAGTGGATTTTTGGACTCTTTTATCATTTTCTCTATTCTGTTTTTTAGGTGTTATTTTTTTCAGTATTTTTGTGTGTGTGCCTCCTTTACCAGGCTGTTGCCTTCTTTTCCATTTTTTTGCATCATTTTCATTTCTTTCTTTCTTTTTTTCTTTCTTTCTTTCTTCTTTTTTTCTTTTTTTTTTTTTTTGCTGAGGCAATTGGGGTTAAGTGACTTGCCCAGGGTCACACAGCTAGGGAATGTTAAGTGTCTGAGATCAGATTTGAACTCAGGTCCTCCTGACTTCACGG